>PVKH010032787.1:0-12116 GCA_004027955.1 Chaetophractus vellerosus | reverse complement strand
GTGATGGAAGCAGAAGCCGCCCACAAGCGGGGAAAGCCGCGCCTGCGCAGTGACCAAGTCTCGGCGCGTCGCCGCAACGGGGGGGAAGGGGAGATATGTAATAAAATAAATAAATCTTTAAAAAAACAAAAAAACAGTACTGTAGCTAACAAACACAAATATTTAGCATCACATCTTGATGGTGAAGATCAGGAGATAAGTTTTTAATAATTGAGATAATATCTTTTCTCCTAGAGTATCATCCATTTTTTCATCTTCCTATTTTTCTATATTTTCCAAATTGCCTATAGGAAATGTTTTCCTATAATCAGAAACAGATGTGTTATTCATACTTTTTTTTTTTTTTAATTAAGGGACTAAAGTAGATCATCTCTGATCCTTTACATTTCCACAGTTTGGAGTATAATAGAAAAGACAGCAACTTAAAATTGAAGTATACAGAAATCCTACTGGGAAAAAGTAACCCAAAAATATTAAAGTGATTAAAATTTCTAATTTTACTTTGGTCATTTAATACTGAAAATTTGTCATTTATTTTAAAGTTGATCTCAGGACCCTTTTCAGTGTTGAGAAATTTGGATGTGTGTCATGTTTCATCTCATAATTGTATAAAACAACCATTTTTTAATAGAATACCAGTATAACACTAATAGATATTAAAGTTTTCTGTCTAATTTGAGAGAACCTTGCTACCTCTGTTCCTTGCAGAGAAAGGAAGACAGAAGGAAAAAAATTGTCAACTTTTAGTGTAAAACAGTCAGTACATATGTACCTTCTTTTCTACTCTTACCTTCACTGCCCCAGTATTCATCCCTTGGACTATGGTTGTCATTTTTTATCTGGTCTCCCTGCCTCTAATCACCCCATTCTCTTCTTCATACTGCTATAAGAGAAAACTGTTCCAAAGGCATAGCTCCATTTAAGTCTCTTTCTATTTACATATCTTGTTGAATAAAGTTTAACCCCTTAGCACAGAATTTAGAGACTCTATAGACTAACCCAAATCTATTGTCCAGCCTCTCTCACACAGCTTCTTTATGCTGACACCTTCCGTAATTCCTTGGATAGCTGTTAAATAAATACTTCCTCCTTTGTGTCTCTATTGTTTCTTAAACCTAATCATACTGTAGTACCCATCACCCAAATTGTTCAACTATTTCTTTATTATTTGCTTTTTCCCTTAGACTATGAGCTCCTAGAGGTACTGTACCTTTTATCTCCAAAGCATAGTAAAATGCCTGGCAAAATTGCAAGGTATATATAATTGGTTAACTATATGAGTGTCTGACTTGATTGGATGAATGCTGTATTCTGAGTTTCTCCTTTCAGATTTAATCTTTATCTGGATTCCTTAACAAAGTACTTTGTTTGTACCTCTTCCCCATGGGATATGTTACCCAGGAAGTAATTGTTGAATTAAGCATTAAAAGCACTCATTAACGACAGTGACTTCTACAGCTTGTTATTGTCCTGAATACTGAAGCATTTTGGAAACCCTGTGAGAACTGGGGCTGTCCTTAAGAATTCAAGGTAGAAACTGAGGCTTGAGGAGTATAATTATGCTTATCATCTCTTCAGAATAAAAACCTTCAGAATAGTTCAGAACTGTTGGAACCTTAACTGAAAAAACAAATCATTCAGCAGTAATTTGCATTTATGTGATATAACTTTAGGTGGCTAATTTTTTGGTGCTTTTACCTAAATTTTCTTCATTGAGCATGTATTTTAAATGCAGTTCTTAAAACTGGGGAAAAACGCCTGTTATTAGTGTTCAAAAACAAACTTTGATTTTTTTTCTTTTCATAGTTCTTTCTAAATTTCTTAGATTTTGAATGAGTGGATTTAAATTAGTTTATGTGTTCTCTATTACTTGAAAGAACTGTTACCACTTTCTTAATAATTTCTAGAATATGTCCATCCATATTTGGTGAGGTTGGAATAAGGTTGAATATATAGTTTAGATTTTCAGTTATAAAAGTAACCACTAAAAGTGACCCTAACAGTTGAAAATGAGAATATTGGTACCTAAAATATTTTATCTTTTTCAATTAAATTGTTTCTTAGGATGATCAAAAAGCAGAAAATGATATGGCAATGAAACGGGCAGCTTTGTTGGAAAAAAGATTAAGAAGGGAAAAAGAGACTCAGCTTCGGAAACAACAGCTGGAAGCAGAAATGGAACACAAGAAAGAAGAGACAAGGTAAAGGAAATTACTGCACCAGTTCTAAATCTGAGCATTAATGGGCATATTTAGAAAAATTTGGTAAGTATGTGTTGCAAGACAATAGTATCTCATTGATATTTGTATTAACAGATTTTTTTTTCAAAGACTTTTGCAGTATATAGAGACCAAATTAGTGTTGATTTTTGGTACTTTTTAGAAGTTAACTTAAATTGCCTGGTTATTTATTTTTATCCTAAGTTTGAGGTATTTCAAAGTAAAGTTCTTCAAAAATACTAGTTTTAAATTACTTCATGGGGAGGGGATATAGCTCAGTGATTGAGCCGCTGCTTCCCATGTGTAAGGTCCAGGGTTCAATCCCCAGTATCTACTTTAAAAAAAAAAAAAAAAACTTCAGTGGTTTAGTATTTTCTTTTATAAATAACCAAAATTTTCTTAGTAAGTTATCTCAAAAATAACCTAAATTATCTCAATTTTATATGACCCTTTTTTTCCTCAAGGTGTTGGAATATAATAATTCTGCCCCTCTCACATCAAATACATACTCCTCCCAATACTTGCTGTTTTTGTCTTTGGTATGCAGAATAAGAAATTTGACTATTTGATTTCTTAGGCGTAAAACTGAGGAAGAACGTCAGAAGAAAGAAGATGAGAGAGCTCGCAGAGAATTTATTAGGCAAGAATATATGAGGCGAAAACAACTGAAACTAATGGAAGATATGGACACAGTAATTAAACCCCGTCCTCAAGTAGCAAAACAAAAAAAACAGCGCCCAAAATCTATTCATAGAGATCATATTGAATCCCCCAAAACACCAATAAAAGGTCCTCCAGGTAACACAGCTTATTATGAAGAGTCTGTTCATAAAAAACACCAGCTTGGTATGTCATACTAACTTGATTGTGCTTCGATATGCAAAATTTGATACACAATTTTAGAATATGCATGCTCCTTATTTGGAAAACCAAAATGAGCAAACAAAGATTATGACTTGTGTGTATTATGTGTGCATGCATATATTTAGTAGAATAAATGTGAATGATAAAAATCCAATTTAAATACTAACCTATTGGGGAATTCTGAATCTTTCTGAATTGCTAACTACCCCTCGCACACTTGTAAATTTAAGGATACATTTTGTGTGCATGAATTGTACAAGAAACATGTCAGTATAATAAGGAATATAAAATCAAAAGTTTTCCTCTATGTATTCTCTCTAACGTTTATGTAATCGAAGTACCTTTAAAAAAAATGGGGAAAAAAGTTTATGAGTTCCTCCTTTAAAATAGAGATGACCAGAATTCCAAATTCATAATTTCTAGAGTTGTAATATAAAAAACTTTAAAATTCAGTTTACAATATTGATTAAAAAGAACTCTCCTTTTCCAGTCAATGAAACATTCTGATACCCGATACTGGACTGAACTGAATTAGATATTCCTAAACATATTTTATTCTTTCTGTTAATACTGTCTTAATTTTTTTTTTAATTTCCATTTTAAAAACCTTTTTTCTTTGGGATGACAGTATTGTGTCTTGTAATAGCCCTTTCCTTTTGGAATAAATCCCAATAACAAGTCTGTTTTTTCATTGTTTATTTAAAGTCAATTCCTTACTAATTTTAAAATAAATTATGCATATATGCACGCAAGCATATTATGTGTTTAGTTTAAGAGTAAAGAAAAAAGGAAAAGAAACTACAGAAGCTCAGTTTTCATATGCTGGTGTTATCTAATGAACAGACTCTTTGCTAGTTGCTCTTTTAAATTTCTAATTTTGTTTTTATTCAGGATCACGAATTTATCGTGTTTTTTCAGTCTCTAGCCTTTCTTTGGCATCACTGAACACAGGCGACAATGAAAGTGTTCATTCAGGCAAGAGGACACCAAGGTAAATCTATAACATATAAACATTTTTAATGGAAAAGAATATGGTACCGGCAGTTATATACAATTCTAAGTAAAAATCATTTAGCTATCTTATTTTATATTTTATCACAATTGGCTTTTATAAGTTTTGTTGACTAGGATTGTTTAAGGTTTCTGTTAAAATAAATTATATAAAGAGGAACACTAGTATAGTTCATCTTCCAATATATGTTTTTATATTTTGTAATTATTGATATTGAAAAGATACTTTTTTATAGCTATGAAACATTAACAGTAATTGCTAATATGATTGTGATGAACTCTTGGCCTATAAAAATGGAAAGTACATCATCTATATAGTGCCAGCCTCTTGCTTATTCTACACTGAATATAAACAGTTTTCCCCCCACTAGAATAATTCTAAAAGTACATTTCCTATGACTTAAGACGGATCTCTTTTGTACTCTTTCCCAACTGTGTAGATTTAAAGCTAAAAGTTACTATTTCACTATCTTATGCTATAATACCCAGATCAAAGAAAATGTTTCCAGTGGCAGTCATCAGCTTTGAGTTCTAGTCTTTGTATGACCATCCTACTCCATTAACTGTCCATTTTCATATGGAAATACATTCATTCCACATCACCAAATATTTGTGGAGTGCCTACTTTGCTGTAGGCTCTGTTCTAGGGACTTGGATGCATGGCTGTGAATAAGACAAATGAAGTTGTCACCATCTTTTTATTTCTAAGCTTTTATGTTGATTTTGGTTTTTACTCACATCTGCCATTCTGGCTACCAAATGTTCTTTCTTGAAACATAAAAAATATTCTGTGTACTATTTAGATCAGAGTCTGTAGAAGGCTTCTTATCTCCAAGTCGTTGTGGCAGTCGAAATGGAGAAAAAGACTGGGAAAATGCATCAACAACATCTTCAGTGGCTTCTGGAACAGAATATACAGGTTAGTGTCTGTAAATTTTTAGGGTAACAGTTAAGAATAGATATTTGAGAATAGATATAGGCTATTATAAAGAATATTTCATTAGCTCATCTCTTGATATACACACGGGAGTCTGATGAGACACAATGAATGCAGGTGGTAACTTACAGGTAGGTCATTTTCAGTGACATACCTCCACTTAGGGAGGTGTGGTTTGCCCCAGATCATTGAAACAGGTTTCTAAACAAAATTAGTGATACCACTTAGAGCTCATCCCTCTACTTCTATCTTTAAAATGCTTGCTATTTTTACATTGTAGTTTGGGTCTCAAGAAGGTTTTAGATAGGTTCTATCTGTAATACATAGATCCTGAGTACTGAGAAAAGATTAGAATCCACAAAGTCCTCTCTCTAACATTGAGATTTCAGTCATCTAGAATTGTGCACAATCAATAAATACTAAGAGGCTTTAAAAGATTAGAAAAATGCTTTGGACTAGGAAGGTATTAATCCTAACAGGCCGTCTTCTAGCCTCTGTTTGGGGAGACATTTTTGAAATAAAAGGAAATTGACAAAGAGAATGTGGGTAAGGATGCTATTAAAAAATTGAAACAGGAGAAAAGATTAGAAGAGATGTGAGCATGTTGAGAAGTAAAATGAAAAGACACAGGAGAAGAATGTGTGTGAGAAGAGCAGAGGATAAAGGAGATTGCCTCTATCCACCTTTGACCCAGTGGAAGTAGGTCACTATAAAATAGGCCTAAAGAGGTTAGAACCTGGAGATTTTCCACATGTATTTCTCCAGTCTGACCTGGGATTATATAACATTTCCATTTTATTCCCTCAGCTCCTTCTAGTTACTTTAGTTTAACAATCATTTACGGTCCCCATATCTTTCAGGCACTGTTCTGAATAATGGACTTGCAGAGTTGCAGTGGTATGCTGGAGCCGCTCATACTGGCTCTCAAACTGATTGTTAAATTTTCAGGAATTTTTCAAGCTGTTGAAATAGTGGTAGCTTGAAATCAGCCATGGTGGGAGTATTTACACCGTAGAAATCAGTAAATGCTACAGATCAGCCCCTTCCTCTCCCCAAGATCCAGTTTACCAGCACAGTACTAAGGGGTAAGGCATAGTTCTTGCCTTGCAAGTTAGAGTTTAATAAGTATAAAGTAGGAGGAAGATTATACTATGGTATACTCTTCATGAGTAGGAACGTTCCAGGAAAATGGCAAAAAGTGCTTCTTTGCTTTCACTGACCAAGAAGAGTATCATTGATTGGAAAAACAAAACAAAAAAAAATCGTAGGTGTGGAAGAATAAAAAAAGGCTTTTTCTTATCATTTTAATAGTTTAAATTACTCATGGACCCATTCTTCTTCAAGTTCACCAATAACCTTACCAGACTTGAGAAAAAAACATTAAACAGACAATAGCAATTGTAGCAATATCAGATTTCCAGAACTGCTGTTACAGGCAAACTTCAGAAGGCCATAGAAACATCCTCAAGATGTCCCTGTGTAAATAAATAACTACTGATTTGGAGTATAATCCATCAAAGGCTTTCAACACAGAATTTGGCTTTCTATTAGTGTTTTATCAGTGTATTAGTCTTTTATCAGTGTAGGAATACTTACATCATTACTTAATGTCATTTAAATATAGTAAATATTTATCATTTAAATAGTATTTCTGATATAGGAATGTTATTTTTGTTATTGTTAAATCTTTATCACAGGACCAAAGCTCTATAAAGAACCCAGTGCAAAATCCAATAAACACATAATACAAAATGCTTTAGCTCATTGCTGTTTGGCTGGAAAAGTAAATGAAGGTCAGAAGAAAAGAATACTAGAGGTAAGCATGCTTGCATGAAAATTAAGTCTGACAACATTCTAAAACTGTAGGAGTCTTCTCTATCAATTCAAAAGAAAATACTCCTTGTAGACCTCTTAGAATTTCAACAGCATTCAAAAGATCTGTAACTATACGTTTCAGTTTTTTGATTTAGTTAGTTCACTTTCAAATTGGGTTCTGAAAGACTGTAGATTTAAAGATTAGGAATTAAAAAAAAAATAAAAATAAAGATTAGGAATAGACGATGATAATATAAAATATAAATTAATTTCTTACCCCAAACCACTCATGTTTCATGAATGTAGATGACATAACTTTCCTTTTAAAATGAAACTGTATTAGCAAAGGATATAATCTGTGCATGATTGGTAATGATAAAGACAGTTTGGCTAAGAACAAGACTGAGCAGATACTTTACATCTTTAAAAGATATTCCTACAGGATTATAATATCTACACAGAGCTGATAGAACCTCAATGGTAAGATATTTGCATACATTTTCAAATTAAAGCTTGATTTGCTTTTATAATATGTATCTTATTTGGCTATTAAGAATTGATAATTTAAATTAAATATCTTTAAAAATTTGACTAAGAAATGCAACTCAGTTATATAAACTTCATTCAGCTAAATGTTTCAGGATTTTCATTGTTGTTATTTGTTTTGTTTTTTTATTCTAAAGGAAATGGAGAAATCAGATGCCAACAACTTCTTAATCTTGTTTCGGGATTCAGGCTGCCAGTTCAGGTCATTGTATACTTACTGCCCAGAAACTGAAGAAATCAATAAACTGACTGGGATAGGCCCTAAATCTATCACTAAAAAAATGATTGAGGGACTTTACAAATATAACTCTGACAGGAAACAGTTTAGCCACATACCTGCTAAAACTTTATCTGCCAGTGTTGATGCTATTACCATACATAGCCATTTGTGGCAGACCAAGAGACCAGTAACACCCAAAAAACTTTTACCCACAAAGGCATAGGAGTTGGGAGATATTTGCTTCAGAACATTCGTGATAAATTTGCACTTCATCTTTCCTGCCTATAGAAAATCTTTCTAATTGCCAACAAGACTTTTATTAGTTACAACTGGACTTTTAAGCTCTGTTGTCATGAACAACTGGAATGTAAACCACAGTATTTTGGACTGCAGAAGATTCTTACTTTAGGTGATAAGTCCAGCTGATGAAGGAAATGTTTTGATTCACAAGTGGAGACTTGTATGTGTTAGCGAGTTCACCTGCTCGATGGCAGTTTTGTTGAAGCACTGAATTTTCATCTACACTAGTTGGACTCATGGTTCGAAATATGGTTAAGATTACAAATTATGTGTTCTATTTGTTACTTCTTGTTTTTTTTAACCTTTTAATGTTCATGCTTGTCTTCAAATGTTTTATTTTGCTATTTTTTGTCTCCTGGGGGTTTATTCTAAGATACCTTTTTATTTTGTTTCATGTGGCGATCATGAGAGTAGGAAATACACCTTCAGAGGAAACTTGCACCTTTCTTACTGTGCTAAGAGAAATACTAGTGTTTATTTTTACACCTCATGTTTTAATGGTGTTAAAACTTTTACAAAAATCATTCTGCCAAGTATTTACAATTCTGTATTTATTATTTACTCAAGTATTAACATTTCTCTATTAAATAAGAGGTGATGTAAAGAGCTGCTAGTAGGTTCAATTTAAAACACAAGTTTTAATCAAGAATATAAGAAGTTGCTGATTAAATCAGTGCTGTTTTTTTCATCACTTCTGGCCAACTCACAGTAACTTAGATTGTTCTTTTAACAAAGAAAAGCTTTCCCTCTCTTTTAAAGTAAGTCACTTTATAAACTGGCAGAAGTGGATGACACTTTAAGAGTAGTCTTTCAATCTGACAATGTTAGACTTCCTGCCACAAGTTCTCAAGAGGTCTTTACATTATATTTATAACTGATATAAAGATTATATTTAGAATTTTGAACATGTACAAAGGGCTACATTTAATTTTAAGATAGCTTCACATTATTTTACTTATATTGAGTTTTTCTTCTTTTTAATCCTTTTCAAATAGAACATCTTAGGTTACACATTTGAAATTTCTACATGATCTTTGTTCCTTTAACGATATATACAAGAGGGTTAGTTGGGGAAAAACTTCATTCTCAGGAAAAGACTTGAATGATTGTGACCTTGTTATGTTTCAGTGTTGTGACAACTGTGTAAACTTAGGGGGAAAAGTATTGTGTCATAAATGAGATGCATAGTTTGTTTTCTTTCATGGGAAGTAGAATCTAAAATATATACATTTCTCTAATTGAGTTGTTTAGAGAGATAACTAATGGCTCACATGATGTATTTACTTATTTTAAAAAAGAATAGGAATGAGATGTCCCTGAACTGTACTTTTCTATTATTATAAGGCCTTTAGGCATCAGTGCATCTGGGCTATCAACATTTTCTCAAATGCTGTCAATATTTTACTGTAATTTATGTTCTTATATTTATGTATATTTGTTAAAACTGTAAAAAAAATTTTACAGATTTTTTTCCAATATCTGTGCAAGATACATGTGTAGCTCAAAATTATTTGTGATCTACTGTTTGCATGTAAGAGACTGGGATATGTAACTCTTATATTTTAAGTGTATACATATTGTGTATATAATATATGAATATTAAAATGGGGAATTGCACATTTTACCTTTAAGACTAGTTTCTATCACACTTAGAAGGAAATGATTCTCAAATATATGTTTAGATTTTTTAAAAAATAAGCAAATCTAATCAAAATGTGAATAATAGTCAAAAGGAGAATTAAGCATTTTACATTTTTAAATTTGATCTTCTCTGTTGCTTAAATTTCCCTTATCAAGGCAACCTTCTTTGTGATATTACTTGGCCATTAAAAGAAAAATTGGATGCAAGAAATAGAGGAACTATTTAAAACTAAACAGAACTACCATTTATTCTTAAATTTATGTGAGTCCAACAATTGAATCAAATGTTATAATGTCTAAAGGTAGAATGTGAATATTGCCATGGAAGTCCATTGCTCTCAGTATAAAATTTTTCTTTATAAATGGAGAAGAAATATGGATATAGATCTTTAAGTCTGCCGATTTATTATGGTGCAGCTTTCATTGGAATTATGTTTTTAAAATAATACAAATGAAAATTATGCCATTTCATAAAGTTTGGGGATTTTCATCAACCTTCTGGAAACACACTGGTGCATTCATCAGAGGTCATATTATGATGATGATAATTACTCATTGAATTTGCCAAACACCATGATTACCAGTGCTGACTCTCAAATTCTGCTATTTGACACAGCTTTGGAAAGCTTTTTAATTCCTCTCAGTTTTTCATTTTTATTTTAGAATGACTGTTACAGTTTTTATTTGGCTGTTTAAAGCCAAATTCAGCAATTTAATTATGTTTCATGGGCCCTATTGAGCAGTGTACAGTGTATGGTGTGCTTACCTGTTCACTCTAGAGCATTGCTTATTACAGTTTTTTAAAAGATGCTGTGCTGTAAAATACTGTCATATTTGCTATTTCCTGGTACCGTGTAGTTTTTCCTGCTATCATTTGAATAAAAGCATGGCACCAAATGACTTTTTCTGTTTCTCTTAAATAATGTGTATTTCTTTTGTAAAATTTCTTTTGCAAAATTTTGGGAGATTCATCATATAATTTTCCTAACTCTTAGCATATGTTTAAATTTAATACTTTGAATATTCATATTTATAAGACAATTTTTAATAATATTAGACATTGTTCAAATGCTGACTTATGGGAATGTTACTTTCTGTGCTTAGTTCAATCTGTATAGTATGGTATATAAATGTTTGTGCTCCTCTTACATTAATCTTAATTAATTCATTATCTTTTGGTGAGTTAATAATTAAATTGTGCCAGAAGTAACATTATGCCTTTAAAATTGAGGCTGGCAAACCACTGATCTACTACAGAGGCCATGGTGGTAAAGCCAGTTCTTGACCTTGACTCCGTAAGTTTCACTTTGATTTTGCGACTCTTCATTCAGACTAGAGCAATTAAGAGAGAAAAGATTCCTAATAACAAAACTGAAAAACTGAAAAAAAAAACTAAAATTACATGCCTGAAGAAATATTGGTTGCTAGGCATGGATGTGGTTCTCTACCCTGGGATCCTTTGATAGGATACTGAGGTTCAGAACACAGCTATCCTTCCACAATATTTTCTAGTCCTTTAATCTTCATAAAATAAAGAACCATAAGACCCAGGCAATATTAGAAAAATATACACATTTTAAGAGTGTATTCTCTGATCCAGCTCCTTGATAGTTCTTAACTTGGGCAGAGGAAAATATTCTATAATGAATAGGAACACATATCTTTATTTTATAACCTGTCTACACAGGGAGATAATATAGAATAACACCCAACAAAGGAAACTTAGCTGTAATGCTATGATCTAAGAATCAGAAATTAGAAAATCAGGAATTAGAAAAGCATTATAAAATGACTGTAAAATCCCTCAGAATTGTATAGATCCTTAAAAAGCAGATCTATATATCTTTAAATGGCAGTCTGCTTTTAAAAAGAAACAAATGAGAAATTACTTTGTATAACTTGACAGGGAGGGCAGATTTGCACTGGTTGGTATGTCAGAACTGCTCTTCAAATAAGGAGATCTAGAATGTACTTTCAGTCTTCTGCTTTTTGCATATGTGGGTATACAGGTCTCCTAGCACTTGATATTCCCAGTCCAGGTGCTAACACAAGATGAGTTTTGGGCAGGTTTTTCATCTCACTGTGGTGTTCATAAAGTAACCTCCAACCATAGTGGTTTATATTTATGCTGGAAAAAAAATATTTTACTTTCTATTGAAGATGATAAAAGCAAATGAGTTAACAAAAAGTGTTTTATAGGATTTTAATTTATTTTACACATTAAGCAAATCCACTGTGGTACCTAGGCTACTGGTGTATTTTGTTCTTCTTAACCCTAGTCTATTGATTTAGGTCTGTGCTTCCTTCAGTAGCACCTTTGGTGTAGAGGCACCAAAGGACAGGGCTAAAGGACACAGGATGACAGGTGGAGTTACTGCTCCTCTAGTTTACAAGGACATTCAGCTGCAGTGATTCCTGGCCCCAAAGAAATGTGACTTTCAAACCCAAAACAAATAGAAACTATCCACTTAAATACTAATTTATAATTTTAAAGTTTTTTGATCTGTGTTCTCATTTAACTTTTTTTTTTAATTTATTATACAACCCCCCCCCCTTTTTTTTG
>PVKH010032786.1:0-12115 GCA_004027955.1 Chaetophractus vellerosus | reverse complement strand
AGTCCATAGTTGTTCCACCAATCTTGAGAAGTCTGGAATGGTAATGTGCCCTCCACCATGGAAAGGATTATCCTGCCTGCAGCAGCAGGCTCTCTGGATTCCCCTGCATAGCCGTCTTCCATTGTCACCTTGCAACCTGGTGTCCTGGTTGAGTCCATTGAGCAGACAAAGACTTTTAAAAAATGATCATCAAAACACTGAAAACATGCAGAAAGATCTAGAGGATATCAGGAAATTATGTATGAACAAATTGAGAAATTCAACAAATGAATGGAAATTATAAAATGTGACCAAAAAGAAATACTGAAGATGAAGACTACAATATTAAAATAAATATCTTTAAAGGGTTTCAACAGCAGATGAGATCTAGCAGAAGAATTCATGGGGTGGAAGATAAGACAATTGAAATGATTGAGGCTGAAGAATAAAAATGACAAATGCAGGACAGAGACTAAGAGATATGTGGGACATGATCAAGCATACCAATATATGCATTATAGGAGGAGATATAGAAAGCAAAGAAAGAGAGAAAGAGGCAGAAGGAATACTCAAAGAAATAATGGCTGGGAACTTCATAAATGCAATGAAAAACATGATTATACACATTTAATCAAATGTGTATTAACAAACCACATAGAGGATAAAATCATAGAGAAACATACTTCAAAACATTTTGATCAAACTGTGAAATGCCAAGGACAGGGGAGATTTGTGAAAGCTGCAAGAGAAAAGAAAGAATGTATGTAACAACGTGGGCCCTAAAAGATTAAGGACCAATTTCTTGCTGACAGTAAGAAGGCAGTGGGATGTAATATTTAAAATGCTGAAAGGAAATACATGCTCAAATTAAGAATATTATATCTGGCAAGATAGTCTTTCAAACATGAAGGAGAGATCAAGATATTTCCATATTTTAAATAAAAAAAAATCTAAGATCATCACTAGAACTGCCATATTACAATACAAAAGGGAGCTCCTTAGACTAAAAGTAAAAGACACTTGACAGTGGATTGAATTGGTATGAATAATTAAGACCTCTGGTAAAGGTAAACATTTGGGAAATTATGAGTTCTAGTAATATTGTATTGTATTTTTGTTATCTTGATTCACTTTTTCCTTCCTACAAATTCTAAAATGCAGGCAAATATACAGTAATGTTAAATCTATGGTTTTGGATATACTATTTTTTTTAAATATTTATTTATTTTATTATATATCTCCCCTTCCCCCTGCTGCGGCTATGCGCTGAGAGTGGACACTGAGTAGGCGTGGCTTTCCCCGCTTGTGGGCGGTCTCTGCATCTGTTCACGGCCAGCTTTCAGTTCACGGGTGGCTGGCTGTGCTCCATCCGTGGGAGACCTGCCCTGCCCATGGTGGCTCTTGCCATGTCCGTGGCAGCTTCTTGCCCTGCCCACAGTGGCTCTGGCCCACCCATGGCAGCTTGCCATTCTCAAGGCGGTCTGCCCGCTAGGAGAGGTCCCCGGGAATCAAACCCGGGGCCTCCCATGTGGTATGCCGATGCCCTATCCACTGGGCTATCCAGCTGGCCCTGGATATACTATTTTTAAAGATATTATATGTAACAAGTATAATTGAAATGTGGGTAACAGGAGGGTATAGGAACAGTGCTTGATAATATGGAATATAGTTAACACTATAATTATTATGGTATTTTTTGAATTGCAACAAAGGTAATGTCCTAATGCAAATATTTAATAATAGGGAAAATTGTCAGTTTGAGGGGGCAGTTATATGGGAACTCTATTCTTTCTATATGGTTTTTCAGTAAAATGTATCTGCTTCAAGTTTTTAAAAAGTAACAGAGAAGAAATTGGGACTCTATATACTAACAAAGTGGTCAAGTAAAGAAGACTGAATTATAAAAACATACACAGCTAATGGTCCTAATATAGATGGAGCAAATGTAATCATATTTGAAGGAACAAATAGATAGGTCTTCAGTAAAAGTGGAATACTTCAATATATCACTTTTAATAATGGATAGAACATCTAGAAGGAAGATCAATAAAGAAGTAGAAACTTTGGAGAATACAAAAATGTAAAATATTAATTAGAGGGAAAAGTGCATGTGGGGGTATATGGGAACTCTCTCCTTTCTGATGATTTTCTTGTAAACCAACAAATGTTCTCATTTCAAAAAACAGCAAAATTAATTTCTGGTGGTAAAATTTGTTTTGACTGAAAATTAGATTTTAGAAAACCTCATGTCCTACCAGTATTAGTTTTAATTTCAATGTTAATTTTCCATAGGTATAAGTTTCAAACTTATAAATTATTAAGTATTTCCAATAGTTCCTTAGAATGCAAAGGGCCCCTGGAACCAAAAGACAAGAGATCAGATGATTTATGGAAATTTTATTAAATTTTGTCTGCAAGAGTTCAAAGAACCTCAAATAGTATAATTCTATACAATTTTTATACATCTTGCATACCATTCCTTGAAAATAATAGTATGGCTTTATTAGATTCCTGGCCATTATTTTCCCTCAGACTCATCTCTATATGGCAAATCTGCCAAGTTCTCCATTTTCTTTGCTACATCCTGAGTAACTCTTGCCATAACAGGGAATTTTTGTAGCCTCCATCAAACCAAACACTCCTTTAGAGTTTTGCTTTGCTGGCCTAAAATACACATACAAAAAATAAGAACATGGAGTTTTTTAAAGTTAGGCAAAGTCCTGTTGAGGTGTTCCAAAACTCTTGCTAAGAGTTCCCAGCCCTGGTGAAATCAACAATGTCCTACAACCAAGTCAAGGGTGATTTCTGCTTTCATCAATTTAACTTCTCTAATCACTAGATGTTCCCTGCCAAATTTCACATCTGTGTTTATTTCTTGCAAGGTTATAAGGAGACTTCTATTTTTCAGCCTTCATTTCCAACACTTTCTTTTTAGCTTCTTACCCTCTCCCTCATTCTGATATTTCCTGGCTGGGTAGCTATTAATAAGTCATCTTCAGAATAATGTTGAATGGCCAACTTTTCTCCAACCTCTTTGTGGAGCAGTAACTCACAATTCAAAGTTACCTAACATTATTGTTATATACCATGTATGAGGATTGCTTCAAAGAAATTTTGTAAGATTCACACTCTGTGACACAACGTGTTTTACTTGCTTTCTTCATCAAATCCATTCTAAAATGTATTAAATTTTCTTCAATTTAATAACTCTTATTCAATTTTGCTTGTTCTTCAGTGGTGATGATGATTTTCCTTCCACTTATAATGTTAATACAAACTCATATAAAATTCAATATTACAGGAGTTAAATGATTTCATGATATATTGAAATGAAAATAATTTTATTTATAATCTGATGTAAAATTGAAAATGCATTGAATCACCAGTGATTAAGAAACTCTTTTGAATGAATCTTTTTTGTTAACAAAAATTTTCTGTTACTTTTATTGCTAACAAGCATTATTACAACTTTAACTGTTCTCAGGTGTATAGCCAAAGAATCCTTACCAATCAGGAGTTGAAGGAAAACTGTATTCTCTGCAGAGTGAAATCACTAATTCCACAGGGCTCCTGAGATTTATGGCCCACATGCTTCTGGCTTAAAGAATACTTGTGTTTATATAGAATCTAGAAGCACAATTGTTCCTATCATTACAGATAAATGAGTTTCCTTGGGAAGTCTCTCCTTGAATTTTATTCAGAGAAAAATGAGGCAGAATCACAAATTTTGTAAATTCATTATAACTGCTCAAAAGTAATATTCCCATTACAGAAGAGAGACTATTTCCTCATTTCTCAGGTATAATTGTATGCTTTAATATGTATGTTTCCTTAAAATGGCTAATGAAAAATTCCCTGATGCAGCTGTGATATCTCTGAAGATCATTAGCATACTTAATTATTTTTGCTCTATATTATTAACCAATACTCAAAGAGAGTGTGAATATTTCTTATTCTGGTTTTGTTATACATGAATAATTTTGAAATATGGTAACTGATGATATACAGGTTACACATAGACTCTATTACAAATGCTAAAAATATAATGATACAGAAATTACCAAGATATTGAACTAGCACAAGTACTATCTTAAATATTACTTGAAATATATGGTAAATGATAGCTATGAAAATCAGAGGCAACAGTGATTTAACATAGCATTTCATAGAAATCAATCCTTATAAGCAAAAATAGTCCTTGATGTATCAATGGATAAGTTGAGATATCTGGGGAGGGAGGTGTTGCTTATGAACATTTTTTTATTAGTAGGATATTAGGAACTAGATATGTTCTACAGAGAGTTTTATTATATATTGTATTTCCTGTGTTTAACAATCGATGAGTGATAAATATCCCTCTCATTTCTTCCACAACTTAAAATTGTAAAATTAATAATTTCTAAATATCCCTGAAGTAATAAGGAGAAGGGATAAATGCATGAACTCTCTCTCCCTCTTATGTCCAAGGCTGTGCATTTAAGTATCATGATGTACTCTGAAGTAGAAGATGTATGATAAGTGTGACATAGGAAAGCTTGAGAATTTGTTCAGAAGGAGAAAAATGCAAATTAAAGAGATAGGGAATGAAATGAGATTTATAAAGATCAATAATAATGTTTAGTTTTCATAAAGGAAATTTTTAAATCATTTGGAATTTTGATTATGTGCAATAAAAAACATTTAAGTGGTAGCCAGTTAATCACTGTGTATTGTTTTTTGGTATTTAATACAATCTCTGCTTAAAAGACCTTCCTTTTCTCATATATTTGAGGATCACAGAAGAAATATGGAGAATTGAAAGGATTGCTATAGAAAAATAATTTGCCAAAATATGTTGCAAAAGTGCTACAAATCATATGAATGTTATCAATGAAAGTAAAGCACTATTATTTTTATCATTATCATCTGCATATAATAAAATGCTAGCTATTGATAAACAATTTTGTAATTACAAATTTATTATATCTATGTAAAGTATTAATAAAATAGTATTTCTAATATTTTTATACTTATTACCCCTTCATTCTTTGTTTTCTACATGTAAAATTAAATAGCTTTGAATGAGACCCTTCAAGATAATTCATTTTAGAATTGAAAGCATAACTATTACTGAAATAAGATTTCTTTATACCTTGATATGTTTCAAGATAAGTACAAGTAAAATAGTTGTGTTTGTGTTTACAATTGTGATTTTGAATGAAGAGATTTCAGTAAAATCTAAAAAAGCATGTAGTCAAGATTCTTGGACAGAAATTTAGGTCTTCATCAAGTATTGGGAATTCATTACTGGTGAAAAGAAATATGCTTTGAGGAAGAGTAATTCTAGGTGGGATGCTTTTCTTTAGATAACTATGTGCATGCAAGAGAGTAAACATGAGAGACAGCAAGGGAACTCTGGCTACATATTGGAATCAATTAGAATCTAAAACAATCAAATATTTTATTGATATTGCTGCAAAGGAGGAAAGCAAGTGCTCACATTCATGTCTTACAGAACAAATGAAATGAAAGAGTGGTGATGCCTAATCCATCTGGACACCTTTGGATTAAAACCATTCTGAAAATAGCCCCATAATGAACTCATTAACCTTGCTATGGAAACTGATTTTAAGTACTTAGCTTAAGAATGGGGGATATAAGTGAACATCCAAGTCACTTGGTACATGAAGAAAATCACTGTAAAGTGTTCAAACAAATGGGCTTATGTGACTGTTTTACATAATATATCTGAGATTACCATTTTCTAATGAAGAAAATGAGAATATAATCACTGGCTATGTCCTGGCTGAGTTTGAAAATATGTTTTACTGAATTAGAATCAATATAACTAAATAACTGAAAGGTTTATAGGCCTAATCTTAGATCATTTAATGTACTTAAATTTCCTAATCATATGAATGTTGAAAAGGGTAATATGTGACTCAGAGGTTTCCAAATACTTGTTCCAATTTCTCTAAGCTGAATTCCTCATGAGAAGTCATATAGATAGACACGGGGAAAATTTTATCTGTGAGTAATATCAGCTATCTGCACTGAGTCTTTATTATATTCTTACCATTTTATACTTTAACTACAGGGAGTTGGAAAAAATCACAAAACATGGACAATCTCACTATTTTCACAGAATTCCTCCTCATGGATCTCTCAAACTCCCTAGAGCTCCAAGTGCTTCAGGGTCTGCTCTTCTTAGTGATTTATCTGGGACCCTTGACAGGGAATCTTCTAACTATTACTGTCATTGTAACTGACCCTCATCTGCACTCTCCAATGTACTTCTTTCTAGGCAATTTATCCCTCATAGACCTTTGCTCCATTTCAATTACTGTGCCAAAAATGATTGTGAATTCTCTGGAAGGCAGCAAATTGATTTCTCTCCCTGCATGTGCTGCCCAGATCTTCCTGGTCATCTTCTTTGTATCCACAGAGTTGGCCTTCCCTGTGGTGATGTCCTATGATCGCTATGTTGCCATTTGCCACCCTCTGCACTATAGGCTCACCACCAGCCCATGTCTGTGCACACAGGCAGCTGGTGGCTCATGGGCAAGTAGGTTCATCCATTCTGCTGTCCACACAGGTGTCATGTTCAGGCTTCCCTTCACAGAGTCCAATGTGATCCATCAGTATTTCTGTGACATACCTCAAATTTTGAGGATCTCATCTCCAGATGTTCAGCTTTCTGAGTCTATGACCTTAGTTCTAAGTGTTTGTACTACATTACTATGTTCTGCCTTCATTGTTAAGTCATATATTGATATCTTTTCAATGGTGTTTAGGATGCATTCTGTGGAAGCCCGTAACAAAGCCTTATCCACCTGTACTCCACAGTTGACAATTCTCATTTTGTTTGCAATTTCTGGGGTGACTGCTGTCCTTAGTCCTACTGCCAATAAAGCTTCTCTTAAAAATATTCTCACAGCTATGTTCTACCTCATGGTGCCTCCATTCATAAACCCCATCATCTATTGTCTGAGGAACAGGGAGATAAACAATGCTCTGGGCAGAATGTTTCATAGATATTTTGAGTTCTCAAGAAAGGTTTTTTGATTTAAAAATTCTGAAAAATATTTGAGTGTAGTTTAATATTTATTTGATATATGTTCTAAATTTTGATCTGCCCATGTTAAATATCCAGGGTTTTTTATTGTTTCTATCTTTTGTTGTTTCCTATGTGATAGTGAGCTTTACATCTTCTTCCAATTTTTTGACTCCATATATTTGTGTAATTCACACATTCTTCTGGGAAAACAACTTCCACATTGCTAAAGTGCTTTCAATGATATTTAGAATAATTCTGAGGTATGACAAAGAATGTTACCATATTGAGAACATTAGTGGGAACCATCAAACTGCCTATACATTTAAGAGAACTTTGTACTTGCAGGATACTGCCAACTTGGACCATAATATTGAGTGTTTAGACATAGAGAATTCAATTCAAATTGCCCTCTTGGTATTCATGTTTCTACAATAGCTGCACAAATTAAAAGGTGACTTAATTGAGATACCACTGAAGATAATTAAGAGTCCAATAAAGATATAGCACAAAAATCTGTGTTAAAGTTGTTTCCCTCATTGAAAAAGTGGACTATAAATGCCTGGCCCTCAATACAGACTATTTTTGGGGGTCTTTTTCACTCTCCCTGTTACCTGGCTGAATAGGTGCATGCCTAGCTCCATGCACTCAGTATTTCTGTATGATAAGATGCAAGTATTTACAGAATGGTGTGAGAAGTAGCAATAAGTACAATTGAATTTTACTTGCAGAATGTCAGATAATTCTTAGGATATGTGATACACTTTTATCACCAAAAGTTTTTTAAAATGTATACTGTCAATATGGGAATACTTTTATATTTCTGATTCTCAGATGAGTAGGCATTCTGATGGTGAAGTAATTAACTTTTTTATATCTCCAAATTGAATCTATGAAGGCTGCCTTTTACTTAGAATCCATATCTAGAAACTTTCAGCCTTAGAGAACTAGTGCTCGTTTAACTTCAGCCTTCATCTAGCAACTGATAAAATTGACACAGCAGGCTTACCATGGCTCAGTATTTCTGGCTGTAGTAAATTCACTGCAGTGCATGGAAGTGTAGGAAACTGTATACTGTGGAACAGGGGATAGTTATAACCCTGCAAATGGGAAAATTCCTAAGTATACCTGCCAATGCCCAAGATACAATGCATGCTTATAAACGTATAGGGCAGCCTCTATTCTTGGACTTCAAGCTATTCTATACACTCATTGAATGGATATACACTACAAGACACTTGTACAGAAATTTGTAAATGAACTTTTGAGTATCAAAGACAGAGAATTCTGGAAGCCACAATAAAGAAAGAATGTGATAAATGCAAGTGAGCCTCAATAAGATTGGATGACAATTTCTCAACAGAAACCATGGAGACAAGAAGGCAGTGGACAAAATGTTAAAAGTCCTAAAAGAAAATAATTTCCACTTAGCTTATTACATCTGGAAAGGTAGTCATTCAAAAGTGAGTGTGAAATTAAGACATTCCAAGATAAACTACAGCTGTGGGCAGTTCATCACCACTACACCTGCCCTATCAGCAATGATAAAGTGAGTTTTTCAGACTGAAAGGAAATGATGCTGGAAAATAGATCAAAGCCACATGAAACAATGAGGATCTCCTGTAAGGGTAACAACATGGATAAATATAAATTCCAGTGGGGCCGGCTAGATAGCCCAGTGGATAGGGCGTCGGCATACCACATGGGAGGCCCCGGGTTTGATTCCCGGGGACCTCTCCTAGCGGGCAGACTGCCTTGAGAATGGCAAGCCACCATGGGCGGGCCGGAGCCGCTGTGGGCAGGGCAAGAAGCTGCCATGGACATGGCAAGAGCCGCCACGGGCAGGGCAGGTCGCCCGCGATGGAGCGCAGCCAGCCACCCGCGAACTGAAAGCTGGCCGTGAACAGACGCAGAGACCGCCCACAAGCGGGGAAAGCCATGCCTGCGCAGTGTCCAATCTCGGCGCGTCGCCGCAGCAGGGGGGAAGGGGAGATATGTAATAAAATAAATAAATCTTTAAAAAAAAATAATAAAAAAAAATAAAATAAATTCCAGGACTATTGTGATTTTGGTTTGCAGCTCTAATATCTACCTCCTAAATGATCTAATATATTTAAGAGCATAAAATATAATGAGAATGCAGTTGGTTTGGACTAATAATGTTTAAATATGTGATTTTGTAAAAGAACTACATACAGGTGGGAGGACAGAGAGGGCATAGGAATATAGCTTTTGTATGCAATCAAAGGCAACTTGGTTTCTAAGGCAAAGTGAGTTATGTAAATTTAGGATTATAATTTAAGCCCCATGGTGATGCCAATTTAAATATTGGAGAATATCCAAGCTCACAGAGAAGGAAATTATAATTTAAGTAGTAAAGTGTGTGGGGTGGGCAGGGAGAAGGGATATGGGGAGTTAATTCACAATGTGTGGGGGGTTCATCTTTCAGATATGGGGAAGTTTGGTAATGGAAGGTGTTGAGAGCACCAAAACAGATTAAATATGAGTCATCATGAATCTCTTTGGATGGCATGCTTTGGAGGGATTCATATCTGAAAGCTTATGTTTTATATAGGTTTCTGCAATTTAAAAAATAGATTGAGGAATTAAAAGAGATGATGACAAATACAATCAATACATAATCCAGGATATAATTTAATAAGAAAGGAGAGGGGATCAAAAAGGATATTTTGGGGACAAAGGAAAAACATTGACCAATACACCATAAACTTTAAATCAATGGTAAATTTTTTGAAAATGAAAATTATCAGTTTTGCCTATGTTCTGTCTATAGAGTTTGTATTATTTTTATTAACTGTCTTGTAAGTTTGAAAGTATTTTTAAATAAAAAGTTTAAAAACTATTAACCCTGGTTGAAGTCTGAATTGTTCACTTTCTTCCACTACCTGAAATATATTCTATTTTCAATATAATATAATTCCAATATGATAACACCATTATATTTCTTATAAAAGTTAATTTTATCAATACTTGGGTCATCTGCACAGCTGTTTCTTGGGAAAGACACCTCTGTCCAATTCTATATTCAAGTTACAGGCTTACAAAGAGAATGGATAAACTTCTGGATATTTTCTTGTGGGACAGTGATTTTATTTTGTACCAACTCTTGGGTTGTATTTAAATTTATATTTACACAAGGAATTACTCTCCTAGGTATTCTTAATCATATTTGATTATGTAGAACCATTGATCTTTACTCCTCAGATTCCTGATCAATTTCTAACAGTTTTCTCTTTCTCCTTCATTTTAATTTTTTCTGCAATTTGATGTTACATTTTATGGATATCTTAAGCTCTATATTGATATTTCCAAGCATGTGTCTTTCATTAATATTCCCTTTAAGAGGTAGGATATAGCAGTCAAGAAACTTAAGTTTCTCTAACTTGGGTGATTTTTCTGAGTTTTTTTCTTGTAATCTTTAAATTATCTAATTCATTTTTATCTCGATATTAGAATAATCTTTTATTTTTAGCATATTTTCTATATATATATGTATTTAATACTATATCATGAGAAATGATATTCAAATTTCTTTAAATTATACTTCATCAATAGTTTTCTATGCACCGTAGAGATACCTCACTAAAAATTGGTATCTAACGCAACGGAAGACATTTGCAGAATGTGATATTGTTGTGACAGTACCGAAGTTAATTTTTACAGACATATTAAACTCTTTAAGTTTGGTTACATCTTAGTTTATATTAAACATTGGTCCAACAGCATAAAAATAAAGAAGAGCAGTTGGAAATTTATCTCATTCAATGTACAGAAATAAAAGATTTAACCACTCTTCCCTTTATTTTCTGCATATAAGTTCTTTCTTATTTTGAAATCTGGGGGACAATTAAATTCTGGCATTGTTACAAGCTATTGTAAGAACAGAATACCGAAAGCCATTCCTATACAACACGAGGACCCTTTCGTTCACCAATTCTGGCACACTTCCAAAATAAACCCAACAGTCCAGTTTTATTTCTGTCCAGGAGGTTGGGTGCCAAGGACCAGATATAAGCACAGGTACATATAAGCAGCAATATTGCAGAGAACAGACTCTGAAAATTGAAAATGCAGGCATAGCGAGACCGGCAAAGTCCCAGCCACATCATTCTTCCTGGTCCAGGGTGGAAGAGGCTCTTCTAGGGCTCTCCTGCTGCTTGACATAAGTAGTTCTCTGTACTATCTTTTAAGTCTGTCATGAGAACCAATAACATTCCATATATAGGGTTCTCCCATAGCCTGTTCTTCAAATGTGGATGGTATGGAGCAAAGTCATAGGCAACTCAAATGGATATGTGTCATATGTGGAAAATAATCTTTGTGACCTGCAGCACAAACTAAACTTTTATTCATTACTGCATCCTTAACTAGTCCTAGCTGGCCAATACTGTAACAAATGGGTTTCCAAAGAAGTTATATGAACTTAGGAAGACAAACAAGCAACGTATCCACATATCTTTGGCTCCACAACCTCACTAGAAATTGGTGCAGTCAGATATGTTTTTTCCTTTCTACCGTTTTTTGTGGCTGTATCATGCGGTTACACTTTTTTTTTTCATTCAATACCAAAGGTGAAGAAGATGCTGCTTTGTATAAAATAAGATTTTTGTGCTTCTGCTTTGGAATTCCTTTCTAAGCCTTCAAAGTTAAATTACAAGTGGCTTATGGTATCCAGTTCAGTGCCCTTTTGTTGGTTCTCAAGAAAGAAATTTTCATCATAATGTAGTCAAATGGAGAAATATTTTTCTATTGTGTATATTTCGGTAATTTTCCTGTTGTTTCTAATCTTCTTCCTTCTACTTCGGTAAAATCACCTCTTATTTTAAGCAACTGATGATATCTACAAAATTATTATAATATTGGTTTTCTCTTAATGCAATTTGTAATTTTCTCCACAAAGTCTGGTATATCTATGCTACATATCTGCATATATAGGTAAATTTATAAACTACGTATAATTTCATGCTACTGTTTCTTTTACATTTTATTTTTCTTTCCTATTAACTACTTCATGGTGATATTTCTTTGTTAATGTTTTGGTCAGCCACAGGAGTGCCTTTTGAAATATACCAGAGATTGGTC
>PVKH010032785.1:0-12115 GCA_004027955.1 Chaetophractus vellerosus | reverse complement strand
CAACATAAAGTTTGAATGCAGAAATAAACACATCAGAAAATAGAAAAACATTAGTTTTGATAAATAAAATAAAAAATTATTGGTATTTTAAAAATACTATTTAAAAAGATAAATGAAGATAAGTTGAATAAGAATCACTTATGGTCATTTCCCTAAACAGATATCAATTTAAAGAATAATGAAAATAATATTATGGGAAGCAGCTGTGGTTCAAGTAATTAAGCTTGTGTTTACAATATGGAGGGCCCAGGTTTGATCCCCTGGACCTCCTGGTAAAAAAAGAAGAAAGGCATCCCAGACCTGCACAGCATGGAGAAGTGCAAGCCCCTGTGCAGTGAAGCAATGCACTAAAAGGACAATGATGCAAGCAAATAGAGAGAAAAAAAGAATATTATGACTACCACACTGGGGATAATATGTTTTTCTATAACTAAAAGCATTTTTTGTAGTAAGTTTTTTCTGCATATTATCAGCAAAATACATATATAAAAGAAATAAGGTAAAAATAATTTTATGTATTAAAACCTTAAAAAACTTAAATCTATTTAAAAATATAAAACAATGGGATAAATATGCATATGTCTTTATGGGAAAGGGATTGTTAGGTAAAAATATATAAAACATAGGACAAATATGAGAGCTCCAATACATAAAGACATTAGTTTTCCAAAGGGCTGCCTATTTAAAAAGCCAGAAATGTGTTGGTTTTTATAATGGGGAGTTATTTGGGATAAAAGCTTACAGTTGCAAGGCCATGAAAATGTCCAAATTGAGGCATCAGCAGAGATGCTTTCTTACCAAGACCCCTACTCTTGATACTGACATTGTTGCCACATGGGGAGGCAGTTGGCAGCTGATCTCTGAGAAGGTTTCAACCTTCCCCTCTGGGCTCACACCTTGAGTTGCTCTATGTGTCCAGCTTCTTGTGCTTTGTGCTTAAGTGTGCACCTGTCTGAGTGAGTCTGTTTATATCAGGCCCAGCAAGGAGATTTGGGATCAACCTGAGTCATACCTCCCTGATTTAATCCAATCCAAAGCTCTAAGGCAATCTTATCTAGTAATCTAATCAAAGCCCTCTCAACTGAATTCAATGCAATCAAAGGGTATCACACCCAGATGAATAGATTGCTTTATGAATATTTAGGATTCATAAAATAATCTCAAACTGCCATAGACATGGATCACAGATAAAAATAATTGCAAAATGTATGACCAACTATTTTTATAAAAATGGGATTTACAAAAAAATGCTGTACACAAGATTTACTTTAAAAAGGCCAAATCTAATGAAAATATAATTCCAGGAAAAAATATTGACAAAAATTTTTTTGGATATTTACCTTCAAACTTGTAAAATATGCATTTTTAAATTTTTTTAAAGAATTAGATTGCATATCAAAAATCTAGGGGATTCCTGATACCACACATCCTCCCCTTCCCCCACTTTTCCACAATAAGAACATCTTTCATTACTGTGATACATTTATTACAATTGATGAAAACATATTCAAGAATTGTACTTACAAAGGACTGTAGTTTACATTATAGTTTACACTTTGCCAGCACAATTTTATAGACTTTGAGAAAATGTATACTGACCTATATAAGTCATTACAATGCCATGGAAGAAAATTCTAATGTTTAAAAAATACCCTCATGTTGCACTTATTCTTCCCTCTCTTTTCCCTCACCACCTCTGGTGGCCACTGCATTTATATCAAATGATACAATTTCTTCCATTTCTAGAATAATAGTGTTTATTTTAGTCCATATTTGCTTCCTAACTTCATGTTTGTTCATTCCTCAGTGTTGAGAATTTTATGCTGGCAATGCCTACTATGTCTCTGATAAAGAGGTGTCTTAGATCCCATGGGGCAGATGGATGGAACTGTACTGCTATTAGTTGCAGACACTCTCTTATTCCTGGGATGGGTGCTGCCCATCATCATGTTTTTGTTAGTTATCCTGGGTGGGTCAAATGAACTGGTGAGGTGAGTAGGTGATGGAGCTCTGTTGACATTCAGAGCTCAACCATTATATGAACAAACTGAAGATTTAGGTCTGTGGGGCATATATTTAACAAATATGGTGCTAATTATATGTTGAAATGAAAGGGGCAGAAGGGCCATGTGTAGGGAAATTATAAATGAGTCTTACTCTGTTACATTGAGGAGCATATATTCCAAAGAAGGGCCCATTTTAAGAATTACCTCTTGAGATCCTCCATGTTGCTCAAATTTGGCCTCTCTCTAAGCCAAACTCGGCATATAAATGTATTACCTTCCCCCCAGCATGGGTCATGAGGATAAGCCTCACTGGCACTGAGGGATTACTACCAAGCACCAAATATTAATAGCAATACAACTGGAAAAAGACCTTGAGTAAAAGGGGGAAAAGGTAAAGTCAAATGAATTTATATGGCTAAGAGACTTCAAAGTGAGTCGAGAGGTCATCACAAAGGCATAGCTTATGCACATCTCAGCAGGATCACATAGAAAGTCAGAGTAGATACTATTACCCCAAGTAGTGGGGCTCCTGAGGGCTCTGGAGACACCCAGGTCATAGAGTCATGGCACATAGCTCCAGAGTTTGGTGCCTTGACAGTGGGCCCTACTTTGGAGTTTGTGCTCCCGAGTGTGACAGAGTTGGACTCAGTTTTGACTTCACTATGCATGCCTATTCTGTCCCTTCTATTTGAACCTATAGTTGGTGATGGAGTTGGCTGGTGTATGCTCAAGAGACTTGAATCTTTGGGCTGTCCATGTGTCACCTGGGCCCTGAGACTCAGTGGAGTTGCAAAATCAACTCTTCAGTTCATTGGACTCACCCAGGACAACTTTCTAGGTGGTGATGATAGATAACCACCATGCAAAGGAACTGAAAAAGTTTACAACTACAAGCAAGAGAGTTCCATACAGCAGCCATATGGGATCAAAGCCCCTCTTAATTAGAGGTGGACTGGGCATCATTATCCCAGAATCCTCAGGATTGAGGAATAAAAAAAATTACAGGCATATTGATAGGGTGCAAAATTCCTGGCATTGTCTACCCTGCCAATAGCACCTAGATGTCTCTAAAGCTCTCAGGAGCACCAATATTTGAGGCATTGTTTACTGAGGCAGTCAATGAATTTCTGCTGAGACATTTATAAGCATAATCCCTGTAATAACCTCCCTACTCACTTTAAAGACTTTTAGACATAAAACATATTTGTATTTAATATTTCCCTCTTATGATCAAGATCTTTTCCTAGATTTATCAGTAGTCAGTTCTTGGTAATAATCTTTTGGTGCTAGGGAGGCTAAGCCCTGGGAGTCATGTCCCATGCTGGGGGGAAGGTTGTGCATTTATATGCTGAAATTGGCTTAGAGAGTGAACATATTTGAGCAACAAGGAGGCTTTCAGGAGGTAACACTCAGGTAATATATAATACTTGGTTACATTTCAATTTCATTAGGAAATGGTTATAAGTATAGCCATAATATAAAGGACCTGGCATAATGGTCTGTCCTCCTTCATTAGATACTGTCCATGTACTCAGAGCATTCTTGTTTCTCTATTAGTGAATGTAACAGGACTTCCAGGATGGGAATTCAATATTCTTTCAGTTATTGTGTTTACCTCCACCCACCAAGGCAATGCACATAGAGGCATACCCCAGGTACAACCTTCCCCACACATTCCCCAATCACTGACAACTTGAACCAATGATTCTACCCTGCCACAGTTCAGACACTTCTGCAATCCAAAACCACCCCAAAAACAAAGCCTGAAAATAATAAAAATGATAAAATAATAATTATAATTAATGACTTTTAAGCTTACTGAAATTTGATTTTCTATAAAAGTGAAAGAATTTCTGTGAAAGTGCCAGAATTATGACGGATATAATTTTTCCTTTTTATGTTTCTCTTATTCATTCTGTCATTCACTCATTCATTTACTCATTTATCAAATATTTCAATTACATACTATGTGCTACCTTTATAAATGGTGATAGTTCAAAAGTCTTTAAGGCAATTTCTTGACTGTCAACAACTTCAGAGATAAATGTAAAAGAGCAGTATAAAACATATATAATGTCATCTATGTGCCAAATGCTAAAAATGTTTATGTCTGTGTATTAGGCAGCCAAAAGGATGCTGATGCAAAGAACCAAAATCTTTTGGCTTTTATAAAGGTTATTTATCTGGAGGAAAAGGTTACAGTTACAAGGCCTTAAAGAGTCCAACTCAAGCTTTCATAAAATGTACTTTCTTTCCAAAGTCAGTTGTCATGTCTTGAAGAAAGATGGTAGGCAATATCTGCAAGGGTTCAACCTTCCTCTTTTCTCTTAAGCAAGGGTTCTTAACAAGGGTCCAGAGACCCACAAGGGGTCCATGAAAGATTTCAGGAGGTCTGGGAGCTTGAATTAAAAATTGAAAAATAATTCTTGTGGGGGTGGATTGGCACAGGAGTGATATATTTATTAAATACTACACAGTATATTGTAGACTTATTAAGTGGCCCATGGTTTTCATCTGACTGGCAAAGGGGTTGATAGAACAAAAAATGGTTAATAACCACTGCTCTTCAGCCTCCATGGGCCCAGCTTCTTTTGATCTCAGCTATAGGCTAGCATAGGGCTCAGCTGATCTCTTCTCTTCAGCTGCAAACTATCAGGTGAATGGCTCATCTTTCTTACTGGGCCACAGTTCGAAAGTTCTCTCCTCTATTTTGTCTATGGAGTACTCTCTCTCTCCTATGTATCTTCTCCTGTCTTCTTGAGTGAGAGGCCATTTATATCAGCCCACCAAGTGGTTGTGGACTTAATCTGAGTTACACCCTACTGATGTGTTTGAATCAAAGCCCTAATCTTAAAATAATTTAATAAAAGCCATCTCATCTGGTTCTAATACAATCAAAGAGTATCAGACCCAGAGGAACAGACCACTTTACAAACATAATCTTTATCTTTTTGAGGTTCATAAATAATCTCAAACTGCCACAATTTCTGTGTGTGATTGTGTTTGTGTGTGTGTGTGTGTACATGCATTGAGTAACATAGAGACCTAAAATAGGTGACTAAATAACTAAACTTTTGACAAGGGGAAATATAAAAACAATTTTAAATCATTATTGGATGTTGAAGAGGGAAATGTCTTCTATCTGTAGATAGAAGCAGCTAAATAATATAGAAAGAAGAATATTAATAATCAAAAACAAGGAAAAAGTGTATGTACTACTTCTGAAAAAATTCATGATAGATCAATAATGGGATACATGGTTTGTATGGTTGGAAATGATATTTTAAAGATGGTTAGCCAGCACCTGGAGAGTAGGGTGAGGTGGTTTGGTTTGATTATGCATTGAACTGGGAGAAGGGTTGGAGGAAAGAGTAGGTGAACTATAGGGATTTGCAAGTCTGAGATGAAAACAACCATGGTGCAAATTTTCTTTTGGCAAATATGGCAGGGGAGGGTTACTGGTATAGTGCATCAAGGGTGGGGGATATGCAAGATAAGGCAAACCTGGGGCATGCCTCTACAGAATATATAAGTGTTTATCTATTCATAGTGTGTTATTTCAGTGGGTTCAGACCCACACAATAAAAAAGAAAATATTAAACTCCCATCCTGGGGAATCCTGCTATGTTCTCAATCAAGGTCAAGAATCTCTAGAGAACATAGGCAGTGCCTAATAAAAGAAAACAGACAAATATGTCAAGCCCTCAATATTATTACAACTATGAACTTTATTCTTCAAAAATTGACACTTAGTGTTTATTATAGGTTCTAAGGGGAGGGGTAGGGCAGAATAGAATAGATGGAACAAAGGACATTTTTATTAGCATTAGAATTGTTCTGCATGATCTGGCAATAAAAGATAAAGGCCATTTTAAATTTTTTCAAAACCTATGAATGTGTAAACCATTGACCATTCTTAGTAGCAATGCTTCAATAATTAAACATGAATCATAACATACACTTGTAAAATTTCCTTAATATGGGAGAGTGGATGGAGGGGAGGGTGCAGTGTAACTAGGACTCCTCAGTATTTTCTATGTGGATTTTCTGTAATCTAAATCTTCCTTGAAGATAAAATGAAAAAAAAGTACACTGGGGAAAATACATAAGAAATTGTCATTATACATACAATATAAATCTTACAATGATGAAAGACACAATGTAAAAACTTTTATTTTATTTCAAATTTTGTTTTGTCTATTTTTAATTTTTGTATTTGTTTTGGTATTTTTAAAACTTTTATTAATTCATTTTCTTATTAATTTTATTTGAATTTTTGACTTCAATTTTGGAGAGGCTTTGGATCACAGAAGGATCACCACTGTGGCAGGGGTAGATAACTGCTGTGCAGTGTCAGTGATGGGGATGTGGTGGGAGAAGACCACCTTAGGCATGACTGTATGGCATATGAATATGTTCAAGTACTCATGGGGCATTATCTCATTAGGTGGAGACCCACAGAACAACCAGAAAATATTGAATTCCCATCCCGGGGGGGGGGGCCTGCTACATTCTCTAATAGAACAACAAGAGTTCCCAATTACATGGGCAATTCCTAGTGAAGGAAGACAGACAATTATACCAGGCCCTTGATATTGATGATTGTACTTATGAACATTTTCTTGTGAAATTGAAATTTAGACTAGTATTATATATTGCCTAAGTGTTACCTCCTGCAAGCCTCCTTTTTGCTCAAATATGGCCTCTCTGTAAGCCGAACTCAGCACATAAATGCACTATCTTCCCCCCAGTGTGGTACATAATGCCTGGTCATGAGCATCCCTGGCACCAAAGAATTATCAACTGTCTACTAGCAATGCATATGGAAAAATACCTTGACCAAAAGGGGGAAATATTAAATAAAAATTAGTTTTTATGCCTAAGAGATTTCAAAGTGAGTCTGGAGGTCATTCCAGAGGTTGCACTTATGCACTTCTCAAAAGGATCTCATTGACAGGCACAGTAAATAATGCCTCAAACAGCAGGGCACCTGATGGATCTAGAGACAGCTAGACACTATAAGAAGGGCAGAGAGGCTTGGGAATTTGGCACCCTGTTAATAGACCTTACTTTGGAATTTAAGCTCTACAGTATACCAGTGTGAGACTTATTTATAGTTCCCAACACATGGCTCTTCTGCCTCTTTTATTTGAACATATAGTTAGCACTACACTTGTTAAATATATGTCCCAGAGACTTAAATCTTTGGTCTATTCTTGTGCTGGTTGAGCTCCAAATCACAGCAGAGTTGTAACACATACTCTCTAGTTCATTGAACTCACCCAGGGCAACTAACAAGGAGATGATGGACAGTGTCCATCCCAAGGAACAGAGAGTCTTCAACTGCAAGCAAGACAGTGCCATCTGTCTGCCCCATGACATCTAAACCTCTCTCAATCAGAAGGGCTGATTAGGCATCACCATCACAAAATCCTCAAGATTGGGGGATGAACAATGGACTAAATTAGACTTATATTATTCTATTAGAGATGTATTATTATTATAGCAATTGAAGAACTTGTATCATTGATATAAAGGCGTGACCTCCAGAGTTTCTGAGGGATGGGAGAAGGAAGAATAGGTGTGATATAAGGACATTTTCAGGACATTGGAATTGTTCTGCATAACATTGCTATGATGGATTCAGGCTATTCCATGCTTTCTCAAAACCTTTAAAATGGTGTGCGACAGAGTGTAAAGTATAATACAAACTATACTCCATGGTTAGTGCAATGCTTCAATATGTGTCCATCAATTGTAACAAATGTACCACACTAATGAAAGATGTTGTTAATGTGGGAAAGTGTTGGAGGAACAGGGTTGGGGCATAAGGGAAGCCCCTATATTTGCAATAAAAGGAACAGTTCTAAAAAATATGGTCAGATAATAAGAGACTTATATGCATGTTAGGCAGGGCTATGACAAGTGCATAAGAAGCTTTGGTGGAAATTAAAGAAAATGTTACCTAATTGTGCAAAAAGTTTGAAAAGAAGTCCACCCAAGCAAGTGCTTTCACAAAAGTCTTCCCAGTGCCTTGGTTCAGAAACAGCTACTGCCATGTTGAGTGGGGAATGTATTTAGACCTCTTTCACTTCCTTCTCCAAGGTTTTATGTGCAGTACACACATGTTCAACCATAAATGTTAAACCTAAGAATCAATTGTAGGATTTCCCATTTGTGGCAGTTTGAATTTGGTGAATCACCAAAAGATAAAGATTATGGTTTTACACTAATCTATTCCATTGGATGTGATATTCTTTGATTTCATTAAATTAAGTTGAGTGTTTTTTTTATTTGATTATATGCTAAGATCATTTTGGGTCCTTTGATTGGATGACATCAGTGAGACATGACTCAATTTAAGTCTCTGCTCTCTTGCTACATAGGATATAAATGGATACAAAGGGAGAGACAGACATAGGATAAGGGAACTCTGCCATACTTGACCCAACCATATGAGAGAGGACTAGAGGATTGCCTAAAGCATGAAGTTCCCAAGAGACTGGATCCATGGATTAACCAAGGAGGAGACAAACCTTGTTATATGCTTGTTTGCTCACAGCTGGGCTCCAGGAGCTGGGCTCTGTAGAACAGTGAGCCTGGAGGGGAAGGCTGATAACTTCAGCAGAGATCATTGGCCATCTTGCTTCTTCACATGGTAGCTGAATTGTTGAGAAAGCACCTCTTAAGGGACCATGATTTGGATTTTCATGGCCTTGTAAGTGTAAGCTTTCATCCCAAATAAATCTCTTTTATAATAGCTGTTAACGGTTTGAGTTTTATGTAATTATGAATTCCAAAAATATAAATTGAATTATGCTTGTAAACTCATCTGTTCATCTGGGCATGATTGGTTTATGATTAGGGCGTTGACTGGGCTGCAGAGAGTAGGGAGTTAAGCCCCATCCCTTGGTGGGTGTGGTCTCAAGTTTAAAAAGCAAGACAGAGTTTGGGAGAAGCAGAATTGGAGAGAAGCAGATTTGAGGAGCAGTTCTGATGTTGGAGTGAGCCGTTTGCCTGATAGTCTACAGCTGGCCTTGTGGAGAGACGCAATACAGAGAGAGCCTCATGGTCTACAACTGAACTTGTGGAGGAAACAGAAGCTAAGCCCAGAGAGAAACATAGCCCTGGGAACAGAGGAACCTGGAAGCCTGAACACTGGAGACGTCGGCAGCTGTCTTGCTCCAACTCGTGGGCTTTGGTGAGGGAAGAACTTTATGCTTTGTGGCCTGGTAACTGTAAGCTTCTACCCAAAATAAATACCCTTTATAGAAACTGGCCAATCTTGGTATATTTCAAAAGGCACCACCGTGGCTGACCAAAACAATAGCCAAGCCATTTCTGATACTTTGCACCAGCATCCCTTTAGCAAACGAAGAAATTAGTATCAGGAGAGTGAGGTAGTGCTGTTGCAATTACCAAAAATGCTGGAATGGTTTCAAAAGTTTTTAAGGATTTTTTTTGAGGAATTATGAGATTCTTGATAGAAAAGGCATACGTTGCTTTGAAGAGAATATTGGTAAGAATCTGGGCCCTAAAGTTATTTTCAATGAGACCTTAGAAGAAAATGATGATACTATTATTAGAAACTGGAGGAAAGGTGGCACTTGATTTAAAGTTGCAGAGAACTTGGAAAAATTGACTCCTGATGTTAGATGGAAGGTAGAAATGGGAAATGATGATCTTGGACATTTATCTGAGGATATTTCCAAAGTACATGTGTAAAATGTGGCCTGGCTTCCCCATGCAACTTATAGAAAATTGTGAGAGGACATAGATATGATGAGAATGAAACTGCTTGGCACAGTGAAACCAGAGGCTAAAGATTTGAGAAATTACAAGCTTCCAGAAAACAAGCCCCCCAAAGAACATTGTCCCAAGTGAGAACTAAACTAAACTTGGAACTTGGAAGTTAGGTTCAGAAATACAGTTATCCAGAAAGGGCTTGTGGAAAGTCTTACTTTCTAATGGCTAGGATAACTATTTTCTGCATGCTAAACCAACAAGTTTTTTGTGGGATTTTTATGAACAAAACCTCTGTCAGCCTAGTCTAAAAGGGACAGGGTGAGGAGAATTTGAAGGAAAAATGTCTTCAAGAGGAAAATTGTGGAAGCTGAGGTCTGGAATTAAGAAATCTCCTTGGGCAAGGAAAGGACCCCATCCATGTAAGTGGAAAGGGTGAGTTTGCCCCATCATTTGAAGAGGGTGAATGTTCCTGCCCATTGTTCATAGAGAGTTTGGCCACAACAGGGAACAAAGAGGTGGAGTGCATTCTCAAGTAGTTGGGGATGGTCAGGTTGCCACCCCACTGTTCTGATGGAGTTGGTCCTGTATGCAAGAGAATATGAGAATGCTCCCACCACCTCACTGTATTAGGGCAGTTGAGACTGTACCCCATAGTTTGGAGAAACTGGTCATCACTAATTTTCTTAGAGGGTGAAGTCTAGAGCTCAGTCACCACCCAGGTGCTTGATGATGGTGAAATCAAGAAAATGGCTCTAGGGAAAGTCCCTTTGAGGACCCAAGGAGAAGACATGGATGACTTGCAGACTTTAAAATATAATGGAATATACACTGTTTGTGTTTTGAATTGTTGGGGGTATGTGACACATGATTTTCCTTTCAAATTATCTCTTTGGTAATGCAAGTGTTTATGTTATTTGTCTGTTCCTCCTTTTATATTGGAAGCAGATAACTTGTTTTGTAAGTTTCAAAGGTCTACAGCCAGAGGGGACTTTTGACTCAAGACAAACTGTATGCCTATAACTGGTTTAAATGAGATTTTGTACTTAGCATTATTAGTGGAATGATATATGTTTTTTGGAATATTGTGATGTAATGAGAGCATATTATTTATGGAAAGACAAGTCTTTTTGGGATTCAGAGGGTAGAGTTTGCAGTTTGAATTTTGGTCCATCTCAAAATAGAAAAGATTATGTTTTTAAACTAATCTATTCCTGTGGGTATGATACTCTGATTTCATTAAATTCAGTTAAGGGTCCTTTGATTAGATTACATGTAAGATCATTTAGATTGCCCTATACTGACTCTCTGCCCTCTTTCTGGGTTTGATATAAACAGATATATATATAGAGACAGACACAGACACAAGGAAAGGAAGCTCTGCCATATTTGATTCAACCATGTGAGAGAGGACTAGAGGATTGCTTAAGCATGAAACTCTCAAAAGGTTGGGCTCAGGGAGCAGCTCAAGAGGATATAAGCCCTACTAATGCTTGATTTCTCACAGCTAAACTCTGGGATCTGGACTCTGAGAGATGTAGATCCAGGAGGGGAAATCTGAGACCTTGAAGAGACATTGTTGGCCACCTTGCTTCCCCATGTGGCAGCTGACTTTGGTGAGTAAGCACCTCTTATGGTGCCTTGATTTGGACTTTTCATGGCCTTAGAACTTTAAGAGTTTTCCTCAAATAAATCCACTTTATAAAAGCCAACTAATTTCTCTTACTTTTCATCAGCAGCCCTATGGTAAACTAAAATAACATCCATGGATTGCCATTTGTGAAATAATCCTGCACCTTCATTAGAGTAAATGAAAATGAGTAATGTGTGAGTTCCATTCACTACAATATTGGATACTTAGCTGCAGCTCTGAGGTACTGCATGATTACAGATTTTTCACATATACACCTATACATATGCACACATATATACATATACATATACATACATAAATGAATATGCCTATTTTCTCTGTCTTAGTTCAAAAAATCATGGTTATTTGAAATTACTCAGCCCTTTTTTTTGAGGAACCAGGGCTGGGGATTGGACCCAGGACCTCATAAGTGGGATGCCAGCACTCAACCACTGCACCCTGAGCTTGGTTTTCATTGTTGTTGTTTGTTTTGTTTTCAGGAGGTATTGGAGATTGAACCCAGGGCCTCATATATGAGAAGCAGGTACTCACCCTCTTGCACTCCATCTGCTTCCCCCTTTATTTATTTTTTGTTACATATCCCCCTCTTTCTGCTTGTTCTTGCTGTGTTCCTCTTTTTGCATTCTTCTGTGTCTGCTCTGTCTTCACCCGACAGGGGCAACGTGCCGAGTCAGCTCGCTGTGCAGGCAGGGCTCTGCTTCTGTTGGCAGGC
>PVKH010032784.1:0-12118 GCA_004027955.1 Chaetophractus vellerosus | reverse complement strand
ACTGGGCTAATTGTAATACAAGAGCATTTATGGACTTCGATCACCAGTGAGTTTACTGCATGGATGGCTGATTACATCTGCATCAATCAGGGAAATTGGATCAAGAATGGATGACGCTTTTATCCATTCAGTTGACTGCCATAAAAGGGAAGTGATTTCAACATTCAGAGAGAATTTCCCAGCTCGTCGTTTGACAGCCAACTTCTCCCAGAAACTCATCAAGGACCCTTCATCGGTCTTTCATTGGAGCCCTTGGCTTGCAGCCTGCCTGTAGAACCAGGACTTGTGCATCCCCACGGTCACGTGAGAGACTCTTATAAAATCTTATATTACTGACAGATAGGTCCTGCTGATTCTGTTTCCCAAGAGAATCACTGATTTTTTTATTCATTCTTGGTTGTGGACACCTGGGTTGTTTATCCATTCTTTTGTTGTAGACACCTGGGTTGTTTCCATCTTTTGATAATTGTGATGAACGCTGCTATGAACATCGACGTGTCACTGCTCTCAGTTCTTCTGGGTATATACGTAGTAGTGGTATTCCCGGGATATGTGGCAAATCTATTTTCAACTTCCTTAGGAACTGCCAAAGAATCCCCTATGGTGAATGAAGCATTCTACATTCCCATCAACAATGCATAACTGTTCCTATCTCTCCACATCCTCTACAACACTTGTAGTTTTCTGACTTTTATTATAAGTTACCATTCAAATAGGTGTGAAATGATATCTAATTGTATTTTTGATTTGCTTTTCCCTAATCACTAGTGATATTGAACATTTTTCCATGTGTTTTTCCACAATTTGTATTTCTTCTTTGGACAAACCTCTATTCAAGCATTTTGCCCATTTTTAAATTGGGTAGTTTGTCTTTTTATTGTTGAGTTGTAGCAGCTCTTTATACATATCTTTATACATGGATATTAAACCCTTACCGAATATGCGATTTCCAAATATTTTCTCCGGGGAGCAGATGTGGCTCAAGCAATTGAGTTCCCACCTACCACAAGGGAGGTCCCAGGTTCAGTGCCTGGTGCCTCCTAAAGAAGACAGTGAGCTGATGTGATGGGCAGGCGCAGTAAGCTGACTCAACAAGATGACACAAGAGACGCGAGGAAAACACAATGAGAGACACAAAAAAGCAGGGAGTGGAGGTAACTCAGGTGATTAGGTGCCTCCCTCCCACATCGGAGGTCTCAGGTTTGGTTCCCAGTGCCTCCTGAAAAGAAGACCAGCACACAACAAGCAGACACAGCAAATGCAAACAATGAGGGGGTGGGGAGAAAAAAAATAAATCTTTAAAAAAAATAACAAATATTTTCTCCCTTTGAGCCAGCTGCCTTTTCACCCCATTGACAAAGTCCTTTGAGGTGAAAAAGTGTTGAATTTTGAGGAGGTCTCATATATCTATTTTTTTCTTTTGTCGCTTGTGCTTTGGGTGTAAGATTTGGGGAACCACTGTCTACCACAAAGTCTTGAAGACGTTTTCCTACATTTTCTTCTAGGACTTTTATGGTTTTTTTTTTTTTTTATGTTTAGGTCCTTGATCCATTTTGAGTTCATTTTTGTATAAGGTGTGAGATAGGGGTCCTCTTTCTTTCTTTTGGATATGGATATCCAGTTCTCCCAGCACCATATGTTGAATATACTGTCTGGCCCACCTGGGAGGGCTTGACTGCCTTGTCAAAAATCACAACTATAGATGTGAACGTCTATTTCTGAGTTCTCCATTTGGTACCATTGGTCAATTTGTCTGTCTTTATGCTGTTACTGCACTGTTTTTTAACCACTGTAGCTAAGTAATATGCTTTAAAATCAGGAAGTGAGAGTCTTACAACTTCCTTATCCTTTTAAAGATATATTTGCCATTTGGGCAACTTACTCTTTCAAATAAATTTGGCTACTGGCTTTTCCATTTCTGCAAAAAAAAAATGCTTTGGGGATTTTTATTGGGATTGTGTTGAATCTGTAAATCAGTTTGGGTAGGATTCATATCTTAATGATATTTAGTTTTCTAGTCAATGAACACGGAATGTCCTTCCATCTATTTAAGTCTTCTTTGGTTTCTTTTAGCAAAGTTTTATAGTTTTCTGAATATAGGTCCTTTCTGTCTTTGGTTAAGTTTATTCCTAAATATTTGAATTTTTTGGTCACTAATATAAATGGAATTTTTTTTCTGATTTCCTCCTCAGATTGCTCATCAGTAATGTTTAGAGTTGCTACTGATTTTTACATATTAATCTTTATCCTGCACTTTGATGAAGTCATCTATTAGTTCTAGTAGCTTTGTTGTGGATTTGTCAGGATATTCTAGATGTAGAATCACATCATCAGCAAATAATGAAAGTCTTACTTCTCCTTTTCCTATTTCGGTGATATTTATTTATCTAGCTTAATTTCTCTAGCCAGAACTTCTAACATAATACTGAATAACAGTGGTGACAATGGGCATCCTTGTCGTGTTCCCTATCTCAGTGGGAAAGCTGAGTACAATGCTAGCTGCAGGTTTTTCATATATGCTCTTTACCATATTGAGAAAGCTTTCTTCTATTCCTATCTTTTGGAGTGTTTTTTTTTTTTTATCCATGAAAGGATGCTGTATTTTGTGAAACACCTTTTCTGCATCAGTGGAGATGATCATGTGGTTTTTCTTCTTCAGTTTATTACTGTGTTTATGTCTGAAAAATATATCAATGTATGCATATACCACATTTCATTTATCCACTCATGTGCTGATGGACACTTGGGTTGCTTTACCTTTTTCGTGAATAATTCTGCAGTGGACCTCGGTGTACAAATATCTGTTTTTTGAGTCCCTGCTTTCAATTCTTTGAGGTATACACCTCAAAGTGGGCCTGCTGGATGAAATATTCAACTTTCCAAGAAACCACCAAATTGATTTCCACAGTGGCTGCACCATTTTACAATCCCACCAACAATGTACAAGGGTTCCATCTTGCCTGCATCCTCACCAACACTTCTTATTTTCTGTTTTTTGATAATCACCATCCTAGTAGGTTTGAAGTGGTACCTCATTGTAATTTTGAATTGCATTTTTTGATTGATGACCAGTGATGTTGACCATGTTTTCTTATGTTTATTTACCATTTATCTATTCTAAAGAAATGTCTATTTAAGTCCTTTGCCTATTTTTTTTTCATTTTGTTGTTGAGTTGTACCAGTTCTTTACATATTCTCCATATTAATCCCTTACCAGATATATGGCCAGAAATTATTTGCCCCCATTCTGTAGGTTGTCATTTCACTTTCTTGATAATGTCCTTTGATGTACAAAGGCTTTCAATTTTTATGAAGTCCTTTTTATCTGCTTTTTTTTTTTTCTTTTGTTGCTCAGGCTTTTGGTGTCACACCTAAGAAATCATTGCCAAATCCAAGGTTATAAAGATTTCACCCTATGTTATCATCAAAGAGTTTATAGTTTTAGCTCTTATCAAATAGGTTCTGATTTATTTAGTTAATTTTTTTTTTTAAGATTTATTTATTTTATTACATATCTCCCCTTCCCCCCCGTTGCGGTGACGCGCCGAGACTTGGCCACCGCGCAGGCGCGGCCCTCCCCGCTTGTGGGCGGCTTCTGCTTCTATTCACGGCCGGCTCTTGCTTCAGTTCGCGGGTGGCTGGCTGCGCTCCATTCACAGGCGACCTGCCCTGCCCGTGGCGGCTTTTGCCCTGTCCGTGGCAGCTTTTTGCCCTGCCCACGGCGGCTCTGGCCCGCCCATGGCGGCCTGCCATTCTCAAGGCGGTCTGCCCGCCAGGAGAGGTCCCTGGGAACCGAACCCGGGGCCTCCCATGTGGTATCCCAGCTCACTCTTTATCCACTGAGCTATCTAGCCGGGCCCAATTTAGTTAATTTTTGTATATAGTTCAAGACAGGGGTCCAACCACAATACTTTTCATGTTGACAGCCAAATATTGCAGCTCCATTTGTTGAAGAAACCATTCTTTCCCAATTTAATGTACTTTGCACGTTTGTCAAAAATCAGTTCACAATAGATATGTGGGTTAATTTCTGGACTGTCAATTCTATTTCTTTGGTCTATATGTCTATCTTTATTCTACTACCACACTGTATTGATAATGTAGTTTTGTAGTAAGTTTAGAAATTGGGAAGTGTGAGACCTCCAACTTTGTTTCACTTTTTCAATATTGATATGGCTATCTGGGACCCCTTGAAATTCTACATGAATTTGAAAATCAGCTTTTAAGTTTCTGCAAAAAAATGGCTGCTGGGAGTTTAAAAAATATATATATTTTTATTGAAGTATATCATTCATACATGAACATACATAAACAATAAGTGTATAGTAAAAGTTATGAACTTATAAAATAAACATGCATAACATCACACAGGGGTCCCATACATCAACTCAACACCAACACCTTGCATTGTTGTGAGACATTTCTTAAAAATTATGAAAGAATATCATCAAAATCTTACTACTAACTAGAGTCCGTATCTTACATTTGGTGTATTTCCCCCCCAACCCACCCTATTATTATTTTTTAATATATTTTTATTACAGAAGTTGTGAACTTCCAAAACAATCATGCACATGTGTAGAATTCCCATACAACACCCCTGCACCAACACACCACACTGTGGTGGAACATTTGTTACAGATTATGAGATAGTATCATCAGACTATTACCACTAACCATGGTCCATAACATACATTTGGCACACTTTTTTCATACCTCCCCCATTATCAACACAGTACATCTTTGGTATGGATGCAAGAATATTACAGTATTGCTATTAACCACAGTCCAACTGCATTTTTCCAACTGTATTTTTCCTATGCTTCTCCACATTCCCACCACCCTGCAATAGTGATATACATCCGCTCTAGCTCACAGAAGGACACTCTTGCATCTATACTATCAACCACAATTTTCATCCACTTCTGGGCAGCTGCTAGGATTCTGATAGGGATTGCATTGAACCTGTAGATCACTTTGGGTACTACTGATATCTTAACAATGATAAGTGTTTCCATCTGTAATGGTTTGACAGTTTTATGTAATTATGAATTCCAAAAATATAAATTGAATCATGCTTGTAGACTGATCTCTTAATCTGGGCATGATTGGGTTGTGATTGGGGCATCAGTTGCCACATCAGTGGGATGTTGAACCCCACCCTTGGTGGATGTGGTCTCAAGTATAAAAGCAAGGCAGCAGATTTTGAAAAGCAGATTTGAGAAGCAGTTCTGATGTTGGAGAGGAGCACTCCAGGAGAAGACAAGTGAGCCCTTGGCCTGATAGTCTACAGCTGGCCTTGTGGAGAGTCACAAAATCGTAGAGAGCCTCATGGTCTACAGCTGAATTTGTGGAGGAAACAGAAGCTAAGCCCGGGGAGAAACGCAGCCCCGGGAACAGAGGAACCCAGAAGCCTGAACACTGGAGACGTCGGCAGCTGTCTTGCACCAACACGTGGACTTTGGTGAGGGAAGAAATTTATGCTTTGTGGCCTGTAACTGTAAGCTTCTACCCCAAATAAATACCCTTTATAAAGACAGACCAATTTTTGGTAAAGTTCAAAAGGCATCCCTGTGGCTGACTAATACACCATCCATGAGCATGGGATGTGTTGTCATTTATTTAGGTCTTTAATTTCTTTCATAAGTGGTTTGCAGTTTTCAGTGTATAAGTACTTCACCTCCTTGGTTAAATTTATTCCTAGATATTTTAGTATTCATTTAGATTCTATTGTGAATAGGAGTGACTTTTAAAATTTCCAAGTTGGATTCTTCTCTGCTGTTATATAGAAACCCAACTGATTTTCTCATGTGAATCTTATAGACTGCAAATTTGCTGAATTCGTTTATTAGCTCCATTAATTCTTCTTATGGATTCTTTGGGATTTTCTATATAAAGGATCATGTCATCTGCAAATAGAGATAATTTCATTCCGTCTTTTCCAATTTGTTTCATTTTTATGTCTTTATTTTGCCTAATTGCTCTGGCTAGAACTTCCAGTATAATGTTGAAAAGCAGTGGTGACAATGGACATTTCTGTCTTATTCCTGATCTTAGAGAGGAGACTTTTAATCTCACCATTGAGTACAATGTTAGTTGTGGGTTTGCATATATGCTCTTTATCATGTTGAGATCATTACCTTCTCTTCCTATTTTTTCTGAGTGTTTGGTCAAAAGAGGGTGTTAAATTTTGTCAAATATCTTTTCAGTGTCAATTGAGATGATGATATGATTCTTTTTCCTTCTTTCTATTAAGGTGATATATTACCTAGTGTTATTAGTCATCCAAAGGGGTACTGATGCAAAATACCAGAAATCTGCTGGCTTTTATAAATGGTATTTATTTGGGGTGGAAGCTTACAGTTACCAGGCCAGTAAAGTATAAGTTACTTCCCTCACCAAAGTCTATTGCCATGTGTTTTGGGCAAGATGGCTGCCGACGTCTGCCAAGAGTTCAGGCTTCTTGGGTTCCTCTCTTCCCGGGGCTCCATTTCTCTCTGGAATCAGTTGCTGTGCTTTCTCCATAAGCCCAGCTGTAGACTATCAGGTGAACAGCTCTGTCTCTCTCCCTGGGGCTCCTGCCGTGTCTAAGGAGCTGTTTCTATTCCTCTGTGTTGTTCTCCTGTGTGTTCACTTCCTGGGCTCCAGCTCAAGACTCCCAATTCTGTCCTTTGCCATGTCTTTTCTCTGTGAGTCCCTGCCCACCAAGGGGTGGGGACTCAATGCCCCACTGATGTGGCCCAAAGTCCTAATCATAATTTAATCAATTAAAAGTGATACCTCTGACAGACCAGTTTACAAACATAATCCACTAACTATTTTTGGAATTCATAAACAATGCCAAACTGCTATACCTAGATTAATTTTCTTATGTTGACCCACCCTTGCATTCTGAAGATAAATCCCACTTAGTCATGGTGTTCTGTTGCTAGATGCAGTGTTCTATATATGTCTGTTAGGTATTACTGGTTTATGGTATTGTTCAAGTCCTCTGTTTCCTTACTGATTTTCTATCTAGATGTTCTATCCACTATTGAAAACAGCATATTGAAGTCTCCAACTATAATTGTAGAATAGTATTTTCTCCATTTCTATCGATATTTGCATCATATATTTTGGAGTACATACATATGTTTATAATTGTTATATCTTCTTATTGAATTGACCCTTTTATCAATATATACTGTAATTCTTTATCTCTTGTAATAGATTTTGACAAAGGCTATTTTGCCAGATGTTAGTATAGCCACATAGCCTATCTTTCCATCATTTCACTTTTGAGCTATTTGTGTGTTTGGGCCTAAGGTCAGTCTCTTGTAAACCTCTATAAATGTTGTTCTTGTCACAAATTGTCCCTTTGTATTTTATGTGTCCAATAGCATAGAAATATGAATATTTTTATGCATTTTATCCATATAGTTACCTTTAATGGAGACCTTAGTTTTCATATGGCTTCTAGCTACTGTCTAATGTCCTTTCCTTTCAATCTAAGGAACTCCCTTTAGCATTTCATGTAGGGCATATCTAGTGGTGACAAACTCCCTCAACTTTTGCTCATTTGGAATGTCTTAGTCTCTCCCTCTTTTTTCAAGGACAGTTTTAAGGGATATAGAATTCTTGGCTGGATTTTTTTTTCTTTTAGTACTTTAAATATGTCATCATGTATTCTTGCTTCTTTGGTTTCCAATGAGAAATCACCACATTATCTTATTGAGGATAACTTGTACATGATGAATCACTTCTCTTTTAGGCTTTTAAGATCCTCTCTTTGTCTTTGGTCCTTGACAGGTTAATTGTAATGTGTCTCAGTGTGGAACTCTCTAAATTTGTCCTATCTGGAGTTTATTAAGCTTTTTGGATGTGTATACTCATGTCTTCCATCCAATTTTGGAGATTGGTGCCATTATTTCTTCAAATATTCTCTATGTCACTTTCTCTCTCTCTCTTCTCCTTCTGGGGCTCCCATAATGCATATGTTGGTATGCTTCAGGTTGTCCCACAGGTTTTGCTCAGACTTTATGTTTCATTATTTTTTCTTTATGCTATTCAGACTGAGTAATTTCAATTACCTAATCATCAAGTTAATTGATTCTTCTCTCTGTTCAAATATGCTGTTGATTCATTTTAGCATATTTTTTATTTCCATTATTGTGTGTTTTATCTCCAGAATCTGTCTGGTTCCATTTAAAAATTTCTAATTCCTTCCTTTTGTTTATGTATCATTTTCTTGATTTCCTTTACTTCTATATCCATGTTTTCCTTTAGTTTATTGAACTTATTTTGGAGAGCTGCCTTAATGTCATTGGTTAGTTGTTCCAATGTCTGGGCTTCCCCTGTTTTATTTTTTTCCCTTTGAAGGGCCATGTCCTCCTGTTTCTTTGTATGTCTTGTGATCTTTTGTTGACATGTGGACATTTGGATATCTTACTGTACTAACTCTGGATGTCAACTACTTTTTTCTTTCCCAGGATTTTAGTGTAAATTGGTCCTGTGTTGAGGCTCTGCTTCAATGCTTAACTCAGTTTATACTGAACCTATAGATCAGCCTGTGGTGAATAGTTAGGTTCTCTTCAAGTCTTTCTGAGCATGAGTCATGCCCTGGGCATGGATAGTAGCTTTCAAGAATTGTCCAGTATGCAACCCCTCCACGAATGGAGTTTCTCTCCAAGCTTCTATCCTCCTGGGTCCCTGGGCAATGCTCTTTGACTCAATCACAGTCTTTTTCCCTAGGAATCTGGAGGCAGCTTGGCTCACTCCATTGTTGTGTTCCACCTTTCTGCATCACTTCTCCACCCCAGGTAAATTACAGGTTTGCTCACCTAGACATGTGCGTTGAGTTGGTTTTCCAAGGAGTGGGTTGGGGTCAATGTACAAAGTCACACAAGCTTATAAACAGGGGCCCACACTAGAATGTGTGCAGGCTGCCAAACTACCAAGCTGCCATGGCTTGTACAAACTGTTGCATCCTGGAGATGGAGGGTGCCTAGACAAGTCCCAGAGCTTTCCTAACATTTTTAGGTTTTCTTTTTCTTAATTCAAGATTTGCTAGTTGTTGTCTATCTTTGACCATTTTCCAGAGTTCTTGGAGAATAGAGTCTGAAGATTTTGTTACCACTTCTAAGAGGCGCGGTTCCCAGGGCCAACCGACTCCAGGATCTTGTTAATGTCACCACTCAACAGCTGCATTTTTGAATTTCAGAAGTTGGATATTTTCTTGGTCTTTCTTAAAATTTTTTAGAGTTTCTAATCACCTCTGTAGCTAGATGAATGCTAGAGGCCCACTAGTGAAAAAATAATATACTAGAAAGATAAAAGTAAAAATAACATTCAAGATTTTGAAACACTATCTTTATTATATTGTTGTGGAAGACCGAATAAAAACCACACCAAAGGTATCCATTGCCCTAATTCCTTGAATATCGATATATTACATTACATGGAAAAGGGGAATTAAGGTTACAGATGGAATTAAGGTAGCTAACCAGATGACTTTAAATAGGGAGATTATCCTAGACTATTTGGGTGGCCCCAATGTAACCATAAGAGTTCTTAAAAATGGAATAGGCAGAGAAAAAAAGAGGTCATAATGATGCTATGTGAGAAGGCCTGAACCCATTACTTTTAGCTTTGAAAATGGAGGAAGGGGGGGGGGGGTCATGTACCAAGGAATGAGGTTTGCCTCATTCCTGGAAAAGACAAAGAAATGGATTCATTCCTAGAGCGTCCAGAAGGAACTAGCCCTGCTAACATATTGTGAGACCTGTGTGGCACTTCTGATTCTAGAACTGTAAATAATAAATTTGTATTGTTTAAGCCACTAATTTTGAGGTAATTTGTTATGACAGAATTAGAAACTAATACAATTATTTAAATTGGAAATTAGCCTGAAATGCTAAAGTGGAGCTGATCTTACCCCTCAGGTGCCATTCTTTTACCCTGCTGTTTTTACTCTGGCAATTTCTTTTTCATTGTTAGTCCTAGAATTAAAGTATATCCCCATGAAGAGGAATACTGACAAATACTAAAATACTAGTTAGTTTTCCTACTTGATAATAACCACTGAAAAAGAATATTGAGTAGGAAAACATTTCAAACTAATTGTAAGCATGATTCTTTTAAAATTATATTCTTAATTCAACAAACTATGCTTATCTTTGTCTCCGATTACCAAGAACAACTCAGAGTTGATTACCTAAAACAAGAAATGTTCTCAGGATTTTGAGCTATTGCTGACTATATTATGACTAGAGCACTATGCCTGCTGGGTCAGTGGGCAGCTATTTTATTTACTTTTGGACTGTTGGGCTGCATTTTAAGCATGAAAAACATTGTACAGGGCTGATGTTTTCTTTTCTCTATAGACTTTCCACTGAGTAGAGTAAGTTCTCAAGCAATGAAATTATATTTTCTTTGGCAGGAAGTAAATATTCAAGATAACAGGGAGAGACAGGGAGCCAAGATGGCGTTGGTTTAGGTGGGCACTCGCCATCTCTCCAGCAGAGGAAGGCTGATTGGGGATGGGATCCTGCCCGGGTGGTCTTTTCTGGGAGCCTGTGGAATGAGAGTCTTGGGTGCATTGATCTGGAGGGAGCTGGATGGTGAGGTGGACTGCTCAATACAAAATCTGATGGACACAGGACAGGGAGAATGTCATCAAAATTTATAAAAGTGTACGATATAAAATGTGGACCATGCTGTGGACCAATGACAAAGTTTGGTAGCTGTGTTCACTATCTGTATATCAGTTATAATGGTGCTGCCAACCACATACAAAAAGTTTTGGTGTGGGGTGGGGAATGGGGGAGGGGGTTGAGTATATGAGACTGTCTTGTATTCTGTGTGTGACTTTGCTGTGATCTAAAACTTCTTTGAAAATGAAATGAAAAATGGTGGGGCACTGTGGAGTGAGAGGGGGAAGGTGCCACAGAACAGACTGGACACCAGATAATGCACCGACAAAAGGCAAAATGGAAAAAAAAGTTGTATTTATCTATTTTTTTAAATTTTTTCACATTTTTTGAATAACTCAATCTTTAATATTATTTTTATTTATTTATTTATTTTTAATTTTTATTTTTTTAGTTTTCATATATTTTATCTCTTACATTTAAATATCATTATTATTTCATTTTCCTATTAATTGTATTTGGCTATTATATTGGCTTCACCTTTGAAGAAGCTTTGGATCACAGAAAGGGTTACAACAGGGGCAGGAGAGGATCATTGGTGGGGGGTGTCAGGGTTGGGGGTACATGGGAGGACGTTCACCTGAACATACATAAAAGGTATATAGAATTGTTCAAATGCTCACAGGGCATGGTCACGGGGTGGAGAATTACTCAATAAATGAGAGAATAATGAATTACCATCCTGGAGAACTCTGCCATATTCTCCAAGGGAGTAGAAACAGCCCCCCAAGTGCAGGAGCAGTGTCTGGCAAAGGAGGATGATCCATTGATAGGCCCTTGTTATTGATGACTAGCCTTATGAGCCTTCGCTCTTGAAACGGAAACATCCTATTGTTATGGGATGCCTAAGAGTTGCCTCTTGAGAACCTCCTTGTTGCTCAAAAGTGGTCTCTCTCTATGCCAAACTCAGCATATGAACGCATTACCTTCCTCCCAGTATGGGACATGACTCCCAGGGATGAGCCTCCCTGACAAGGAGGGATTACTACCAGGTGCCAATGGACAGGACGACTGGAAAAAGACTTCGAATAAAAGGGGGAAATGGTAAAGACAAATGTGTTAAGAGACTTTAAAGTGAGTCGGGAGGTCATCCCAGAGGTAACACTTATGCACATCCCAGTAGGACCTCATAGGCTTCCAATGTGGATATCACCCCAAACAGAAGGGCTGCTGAGGGCTCTGGAGTAATCCAGGTCCTATATCAGGGCAGATAGCTCCAGAGTTTGGTGCCTTATCAGTGGGCCCTAATTTGGAATCCTTGCTCCTGAGAGTGACAGAGTCTGACCGAAATATATCTTCCCTGCACATGGTCCATCTGTCTCTTCTATTCAAACCTATATGTGATGCCAGAGTTTTAGATGCACCTCCAGAAAGCGGAGTCTGTGGGCTGTCCATGTACCAGCTGGGTCCAGAAGCTCGGTGGAGCTGCA
>PVKH010032782.1:0-12116 GCA_004027955.1 Chaetophractus vellerosus | reverse complement strand
TTCCTGACATGGTCTAATCAAAGCCCTAATCTTAACAGGTAATTTAATCTAAGACATCTCAACGGAATCTAATACAATCAAAGGGTATCACACCCAGAGGAATAGATCAGTTTACAAACTAATCTTTCTCTTTTTGGGATTCATCAGTAATCTCAACCTGCCACACCATGTTATTGAGAGGCTAATTTCAAATCATCTTCTATTAATACATTAAAACTAAGCCTCATAGGATGTCCACCAAGACAATTTGTTTTTTCAAAGGAGGTACTGGGGGTCGAACCCAGGACCTTGAACATGGGAAGCAGGCACTCAATCACTTAGCTACATCCACTCCCCAATGAGAGGTTTTTTTCTTCTTTTTTTTGGTTTGTTTTTTGTTTTTAGGAGGGACTAGGGATCAAACCCGGGAACTCGGACATGGGAAGCAGGTGCTCAAACCACTGAGCTACATCTGCTCCCCTTTAATATAATCCTTTTTTTTTTTTTTTGAGGTACTGGGCATGGTATTGAACCCTGGGCCCTCTCACTGTATTTGTACTTGAGATAAATTAAACTTTATTTCTTTAAATATTCAGATCTGTAAATAATTCACAAAGGGTTTCATTCAGTAAGTCTAAAATTAGTAAGATTTTGTATTAAGCTTAGACATTTATAAGGTAAAGAGAAAAACCTTCAGAAAATTTAAAGCAGCTCCAAGGTCTTTTCCAACTTTACATGTACTCTCCTCCCTCTGCATTTCCTTCTCTGTGTAGCCTTTTTTAAGGAATTTTATAAAGCATATTAATGAAAAAATATCTCTTGTCTAGGAATTTATAAAACAAAAACATAGAAAGGAAAAATAAGCATGTATTAAAGAAGAATAAAAATATGTGATGCAGAATAAGATCTTCTTGCTGACAATGGAAAAAAAAGGTAAAGGAACAGAATGAATTTACTCATTAAGTAGGCTACAAGTTCCTTGAGGGCAAGTACTTTGCCTAAATTATATTGAATTCCATTCAACACCTAGTATGGTGTTTTACCTATTGGGTTGTCAAGAAATGTTTATCAAACTGGGAAAAAAATTAACAGGCTTTGAAAACATTCTCATGTTTGAAGTGCTAATAATTTCTGGTGTCAATTTGGTGATAACTATGTTTCAGTATTTAATATTAATCTGATTTTTCTGGATGGTATTGAACTTGAGTTACATTCACTGGTAACGAAACTAAGAGGATTGCTTGTTTATATGCTGTAGAATCTGAGGAGGGTTTTCTAATAGTACACTTTTAAATAGCCTCAATATCTAAATCTGGGATTACAAAGTAGGTAATTTGGGGTGATTACTACCTTCATAAAATTGATTTGCCTTGGTGTTCCTTTAAATAGTAAGCATCTCTAATAAGTTTAAAGTTTGATTCTGTCTACACACTTCATTTTATACATAGCTGTTCATTAGCATATTGGTTGACTAAAGAATAGCACACATTTAAAATCACTTCTTTGAGCCTTGCCCCAAATCCTGGGATGAAAATATGGGCACACCTGTGCATTCCTTTTATAAGCCTGACAAATCATGAATTAAGCTGAAGAATCAGAAGGAAAAGAGTTCCCCTTTGTGATTTGTGCTTTCTGGTACTCTGGACTCAGCTAGAGAATTAGGTTACCAAGCAACACTGATGGTCCATCTTCAATGTCTTGAGAAAAAATAGGGTAGTGTTTTCATTTCTCTGGGATTGAATACATATTTATTTACATCCTGCCTAGCTCTGGAAAGGATTTAAGTGTGAAAAAAAAGATAACACCAAGATTTTAAAAGACATATAAGTGAAGTAACCAGAATAAGAGATTAAGAAATATAGATTGAAATCAGAGGTGGGAGGAGTCTGCAAACTGTGTACTGTGAGGACCACATGTCCACAGCTGGAAGATGCACACCTGGCCACCATCTCTGAACAGGGCCAGCGCAGAGCACACCTGGCCACCGCCTCTGAGCAGGGCCAGTGCAGAGCACACCTGGCCGCCGTTTCTGGGCATGGCCAGCGCAGAGCACAACTGGCCACCGCCCCTGAGCAGGACCAGCACAGAGAGGGGACCGGAAAATAGCACAGCCCTTGTGGTGCCTGTGCCAGAACTGTCTATGCCTGGTCCTCCACACAGGCTGCGGATGGAGCTGACCTCAGGGTGCAGCAGTTGGCCAACAGTACTTCTTGACCCTGATCACTTTGTCAGTTAACCTGCTCTAAGCTGCTCTCCTTGAAACTCTTGCAAGATTGCCCTTGGCTGGCTTCTGGAAACTTAGATTTCAAGAGGGTTCCCACCATCAACAAACAAGAGTGGCTTGCTGTGCCTAAACTGTTTCTACAAACAATATTGTTCACTGCTTTCCTTCTGGAAGCCTGATGTTTTGGTATAAGCTTGGCAGAGGCTGCCTACATGACCAGCCCCAGAAAAGACTCTAGGTCCCTGGTTGGCAGTACTTCACACGTGTTGTCACAGTTTGGTCCTGGGGGAATTAAGTGTGTCCTGTGTGACTCCACTGGGACAGTACCTTGGAATGTGCTTGACTTCCCAGACTTCTCCCATGCACGTTGCTCTTTGCTGACTTCTCTTGGTGTCCTTTTGCTGCAATCAATCATAGCCACTACGTGTAGAGTCCTGTGAGTCCCCCTAGCGAATTATTAAGCCAGGGGTGGTCTTGGGTTCCTTCTGATGCGGCCACCTGTTGATATCATGACACCTCTCACAGAGAGACAGAACACAAAAGGAAGTAGCAATTTTGGGGGTAGAAGCCACGATGAGTTCTACAGAAAGGTTTCCAATGTAGTTACTTGTATTGCTTTATTAGGGTTATTTTGAGCTAGCATTTAGTTATTGTAATTCAAAATTAATTCACAAGGAGAATTTAATTTTTTAACATGCCTTCATTCATGAGCTCATTGAGCAAATGTTTGTTGAGCACCTACTGAATGTTTGAAACTGGTGAGATATTTTACAGCTGTAACAAGGCTTAGGGATATGGTTCAAGTGTTCAAAGAGGTTATAATTGCACTGGGATGATAAGGCATTTGCTTCTGAAAAACGACATAGCAATATATGTTTTTCAATATACAAATATTTTTGCCATTGAGAAAAGCAAAACCCCAAGTTTTCCTGTGTTAGTTAATGTCAAGATGAAACTGAGGAAATGGTGCTTAATTTAAAATGGACACACCATGTTTGAGATCCATTATCACTTGGGCAATTTTTCTTCTTTTTCTGGTATCACGATCTATTTAAAATCAAGGCACAGAGCCCTCACTGGTGTGGGAGTAGTATAAAGATTGTCTGGGGAGATGCCCTGATTTCAGCACAATGTTTTCACTGCCACTGCTCAGGTACTTTTCCTTGCAGAGAGGTCAAGTGCCTTTGTCAAGTGGCGGGCTCACAGGACCTCTGAATCTTAATCGCCCCAGGGAGGTGTTCTCCAGACAGTTTTCCTCCCTGATTAGACAAGTGACTGTCTTCACGGTACTCTAATTCAGTAATACAAAGCACATGTAAATGAACCAGTCCTCCTTCACAGTCCCCAGGAGCAGCCCTGCATTAGGATTCTTCTCTGTTGCATTTAAAAACTATGAAGCGTTCTGGCTTGAAGTTGTTGAGGTCCGGAAGAAATGTTGGCCAAATAAATATCAAGTAGGTAAAAATCATTTTTTTTCCCTCCATGGGGATGAAAGTCAAACTTGGGTTTAAAGACTGAGCAGCTTTGTAAGAGCAAGTCTGTCGGGTTGGTTCTCATTTCATTCAAAAGGGCTCAGAACACAATGTTCAAACCACTGTTCTTTCAGAGTTTTCTGTGGTTAGTTTTTTGTATTTTACTAAATTTAATATTCTTTTAAACCCCTAATTGCCCTTGACGTGGCTTGCCATACTACATATTTGATCCTAAAAGAGTGTCACTCAGGACGTTTTTTTCCGGTTGCTGTATGTTTGCTTACTCATGTGGTGCTCATGCCCCACTCATGTATCTTCTGGCACCTGTCTTTCCATTAAGCACTTTTGAAAGTTTTTAACCTTTACTTCTAATGAGGATGGGTCTCTGAATAAAATTAGGATTCTGTTAGAAATGAAAATGAAGAAATGGATGCTGGGTAGGTGAGCAGGAGTGTACACTAAGCCGATTTGTATTCCCACTAGCAGCACGTAAGAGGGCCCGCCTTTCTCGGCTTTCGACTGCCTGGCTCAGCAAAGGAACAAGGAGGTAAAGTGGGTCCTGTGGTCTTTTTGGTGCAAGCTGAATGGTTATGTCAGCCTATATCTAGAACCCATTCTGTAAAAGGAAAAAAATTCCCCAAATTCATCACTATAAATGATACCTGAAGGAGAAATTATCATACGCTTAAACTTAGTCAAGATGGGGGATCATAAAATTTTATTAAAAATGAAACACAAGTCAATTTGTTTCTTTTCTGCTTTTTCCTTTTTATTTCTTACTCTGTTCCAGAAATCAAGAAAGATATTCTGCTACTTTGGGAATGTTATGTCAGTTTCATGGTTAAGTAGAAATGCTCAGAGATTAGATGATTAATTAGATGATTAATTAGATGACTGGAGCAGGGTACAACTTTATATGTTCTCTCATGTAAGGTATAGAAACTTAAATTAGCTCTCCAAAATGAAATCTTTGTATTTGGCAGATATTGTCAGATATAGTGTTTTTTAAAAAAGCATTTTTTTAAAAAAGCAATATATTTAGTGATCTCTGGAGTATTGGTTATCAACTTTGATAATTATTGGTTAACACTGCCAACTTTGAAATTATAACTTAACTATTCTGCATTGTCTTCTTTATTTTAGCTTTCTTTTCCATGCTTAAATACCATCTCCTGATATAAATGGATTTTACTTGACAAATATTGCTAGTAATTAGGCTCTTACCAGTTTAAGCTGGCTTCTGCAAGCAAGAAACACATTTCTTCTTTATTAGTTCTCTTAATTGAGTACCAGAAAATGAAATGTTATTATACCACAGGATAATTGTATCTTATTTGCCTTTCTCCTGAAGCTTCTTATACAAGTTTAAGTAAAACCTTTTAGAAGGAGAACAATTTTTTCTTGAATCAGCTGTCCCTCTGCCTCAAGTTTCGTATTACTTTTGATAATTTCTGAGATATATTGCTTTTAATTTCAGTTCTCAAGACTCTGCAACACTCTGATATGACAAAGGTCGGCTCAACATACTTGATAATAAAATCTGAGGAGGATCCTAATGCCAGGGGAGTTATAAGAGAAAAAACACCTCCTGTTCATTAAATCTGCGTTCAGTTTTCAGAGCAATAAACTTAACTGCTTCTAATTTAAAAGTTCTTCTTTTGTTCTAGGATATTTACAATCATTTAAATTTTATTAGTTCTTTTCTTCTATGTGAGTGTGTTTCTGTTTCCTTGAACTACTGGTTTGGAAAACCTAGCAACAATGTGCTTGGCTCTATAGCATCATTGCTCAGAGGATCCACTGCCTTTCTCATTTACTTTTATCTCTAGTGAATTTGTAATCCATTAGAGATGTGGATCTGAGTAGGCAAATGGGCACCCTTATTAACTATAAGAAGCATTATCTCTACATTACTTTTATTGCACTAAAAGTCCTCTATACTGTATGATTTTGAAAATTTCTCAAAATTTTAATTGTTTCTTCGGTAGAAATGGTTTTGTTTTTGTAAGCTGCTGTACTTTAAGTTCTGTAGAAGAGCAAAACGTTCTGATATGGTCCTTCAGACTGCCAGCTGTTATATTTGGTTGTATAAAGACTTCCTTGAGCTTCTTCATACTGGCTTTTCTAAAGGAATCTTCCAAGTTTTGAGAAAGAGTAAAATTTTTATTTCCCTAGAAAGAGAAAAGCAGGGAAAAGACCCAATTCTGCCAAAGAAAAGTGAATCATTTATTCTTTTTTTTTTTTTTTTTTTACATATCCCCCCACCCTTCTGCTTGTTCTTGCTGTGTTCATTTTGCGTTCTTCTGTGTCTGCTTTGTCTCCGCCCTTTGCAGCGACGTGCCGAGTCAGCTCACCGGTGAGCGGCGGCCTTGCCCACTCGGGGGCAGCTTGCCCCACTGGCGGGTGACTCTGCTCTGCTCGCGGGCAGCTCCGTTCTGCTCGTGGGCGACTTGCCTTGCCCGTGGCGACTTTGCCCTGCCCGTGGCTGATTTTTGCCCTGCCCACGGTGGCTCTGCCCGCCCACAGCGGCTTGCCCCCTCAAGGTGGTCTGCCCCGCTCGGAGAGGCCCCCCGGGAACCGAACCCGGGGCCTCCCATGTGGTTTACCGGCACCCTCTCCACTGGGCTACAGCCGGCCCCCTCATTTATTCTTTAATGATATCATGTGCTACTTTAAGTTATTGACTGGGGTTTGCTTCTATTATGCATAGTTTCCAACATACATTTTAATGCAAAAGCTCTAATTGAGGAACTATCATGCATTGGGAGGGAGGAAGGCAGGCAGGCAGGCAGGCAGGCACTAATGCACTACCAAGAAGCCAGCTTCTTCTTTTTCATTCTGACCTTTAAATCTGTGTTCCTGTACCTAGCTATTATGGTAGAGTTTATGGAAGAAGAAGAACATTTATTGAGACTTTATTATGCCTGAAACATTATGTTAAGTGTTTTATACGCATTATTTCATTTAATCATCACCAAAGCTCTTTGAGGTAGATAATCTTGTAAGCTCCATTTTACAGCTGAGAAAACTGAAGCAAAAAGAGGCCATACCAGGTCATGGAGCCAGGACTGGTGGGTTCTAGGAAGTCTAGCTCTGGAACCTTCTTTGCCTCCGTGCTAAATGGTTGAGGGATGGAGTTCTGTAAGGAGAAATTGCCCAATGCAAAAGTGTAGGGAACTCTTTGCGAGGGGTCCCTGAATATGAACTCAAGCGCCTGTTTTCCACACATCTGATTTTGACTGACAATGCACAACTATCTCATTTCCCCCTTATGTGTGTGGGCCCCCGCTCCTGAGCAGTGGCAGACCTGGTGAGGTTACATAGAGGGAGAAAATGTTTGCAGTGCACACACTACAACATCACTCATATATGTCTCCTTTTTTCCTTCCTCATCAACTTTATGGAGCAACAATTCTGTACAATAAAATGAATCCATTTAATTAGATAAGTTTTAACAGTTATATACATCCATGAAACCACAAGCACGGTCAAGGCACAGAACATGTCCATTACTCCCGAAAGAACTCCCTGTGCCCCTTTCAGTCCACACTCCTTCCCTGTATCCCCAGCCCAAGCTCCTTTCTATAATGGTACATTAGTTTGCATTTTATACGAATGGAATCATTCTGGATGTGCCCTGATAGCCAGTGTCTTTCACCTACCATAGTGACTTTAAGATGCATCCACATTGTGGATGTATCAGTACTTTGTTCTTTTATTGCCAAATTGTGTTCCATTGTACAGATAGGCTACATTTTGTTTGTCTGTTAACCTGTTAGTGGGCATTTACTGTGAATAAAGCTGCTGTGACATTCGTGTACAAATCTTTTTTGTGGGCCTGTGTTTTCATTTCTCTTTGGTAAATAGCTAAGGGAAGACAGTTGTTACATGGTAAGCGTTTGTGTTTAACTTTATACAAAACTGCCACACCACTGTCTAAAGCAGTTGTACCATTTAGTGTTCCCACTAGCAGAATATGAGACTCTCAGTTACTCTACATACTTGTCTACACTTGGTATTGTCAATCTTTTTAATTTTAGCTATTGTAATAGGCCAATAGTGATATCTTGTTGTGGTTTTAATTTGCATTTCCCTTATTAATAATGATATTAGCTAACTTTTTCTGTGCTTTTTTGCCATCTGTGTGTTTTCTTTTATGAAATATTTGTTTAAATCTTTTACCTATTTTATATTGGGTTGTTTATCTTATTTCTGATTTGCAAGAGCTCTTTATGTAATATGGATACAAGTCATTTGTCAAATATGCATTGCAAACATTTCTCCTTACCTCCTTGCCATTTTCTTTTCTTTATTGTGTCTTTTAAAGATCAAATGTTTTTAATTTTGACAAAATCCAGTGTATTAATTTTTTCTTGTATGGTTCATATTTAATTGTGTTCTATTCAAGAAATCTTTGCTTATGGAAGGTCACAAAGATTGTCTTCTGTTTTCTTCTAGGAGTTTTATACTTTACCTTTTACATTTAGATTTATGATTTATTTTGAATTCATTTTTGCATATAGCGTGTGATAAGGATTGATGTTCATCATATTCCATACAGATATCCAATTGCTCCAGTACTATTTATCGAAGAGGCTTTCTTTTCCCCATTGAATTCCTTTGGTACATTTATTGAAAATCAATTGACCTTAAATGTATGGGTCTATTTTCTGGACTCTCTATTCTGTCTGCTCTTTTTCCCAGACCACACCATTTTTATTATGGTGGCTTTTTAATAAGTCTTGAAATCAGGGAGTGTGTACCCTCTAACTTTTTTTTTTTTAATTGATTTGGCTATTCTTGGTCATTTGCCTTTTTATATAAATATTAGATTTGGCTTGTCAGTTTTTTCCTAAAAGAAAAGCCTGCTGTCATTTTGATCAGAATGTTATTGAATATAGAATGTTTGAGGGAGATTTTATATCTTCATAACATTGAATCTACCAATCTATGAAGATGGTATACCTCTCTCTTTGTGGAAGAGATCTTTGATTTCTTTCAAATGTGCTTTTCCTTTGATTGTAATTTAATTTGTTGAACTCCTAGCAGGCAAAGTACAAAGTGCTTTACATGTATCCTTATAAGTACCCTATGAAGTGTGGTATGTATTATTCTTACCATGTTCAGATGGGGAAACTGTAACTCAGAAAGAGTAAGTTGTTTGCCCAGAGTCATAGAAGTGATAAACGTTAACTCCGATGCACAGAAGTCTGCTGACTCCAGAGGCCATGTGGACCACTAGCAGTCAAGGCCAAATCTTTGGGAACTGTGGAGATGTATTTAAAGAAACTCCTTGGAATTGTTGTATACCTGTTTCCCACCTCCTATCTACCCCAACTAAAATAAGTATGTAAAATAGATGAGTATATAAATAGATAGATAAGTCTTTAGTTCACCCTCCGAAATACACAGTGGGATTGCTTATTATTAGAAAGTCATGTTATATGTTTTGTGTATGTGTGTGTGTTTTATTGATACATATCAATAGAGCATACAACTTATCCAAAGTGTACAATCAATGGTATTTGGTATAATCACATAGTTGTACATTCATCATTTCGATCATTATTAAAGCATTTTCATTATTTCAAAATTATAATAGAAAAACAACTTTCACTATTTGCTGATGATATGATACTATATCTAGAAATTCCTGAAAAATCCACAACAAAGCTACTAGAATTAATAGAAAAGTTCAGCAAAGTGGCAGGATAAAAGATTAATATGCAAAAATCAATAGTGTTTCTGTACACTACTGATTTGCATTCTGAAGAGGAAATCATAAAAAAAAATCCATTATAATAGCGACAAAAATAATCAAATATTTAGGAATAAGCTTAACCAAGGACACAAAGGACCTATATTCAGAAAACTACAAAATATTGCTAAAAGAAACTGAAGAAGACTTAAATGGATGGACAGTCCATGCTCATGGATTGGAAGACTAAATATCATTAAGATGTCAATTCTACCCAAACTAATTTACAAATTCAATGCAGTCTCAATAAAAATCCCAACAGCCTTTTTTTGCAGAAATCAAAAAGCCAATAATGAAATTTATTTGGAAGGGTAAGGGGTCCCAAATAGCCAAAAATGTCTTTAAAAAGAACAAAGTTGGAGGACTCTCACTTCCTGACTTTAAATCATATTACTTATCTATAGTGGTAAAAACAGCATGATACTGGCATAAGGACAGACAGATTGACCAATGGAACTGAATTGAGAACTCAGAAATAGACCCTCATGTCTACAGTCAAGTGATTTTTGACAAGGCTGTCAAGCCCACCCAGCTAGGCCAGAACAGTCTATTCAACAAATGGTGCTGGGAGAACTGGATAGCCATATCCAAAAGAAAGAAAGAGGAATCCTATCTTATACCTTATACAAAAATTAACTCAAAATGGATCAAAGATCTAAATATAAAAGGGACAACCATGAAACTCCTAGAAGAAAATGTAGGAAAACATCTTCAAGATCTTGTGGTAGATGGTAGTTTCTTAAACCTTATACCCAAAACACAAACAACAAAGAAAAAATAAATGGGACCTCCTCAAAATTCAACACTTTTGCACCTCAAAGGACTTTGTCAAAAGGGTGAAAAGGCAGTCAACTCAATGGGAGAAAATATTTGGAAGTCACATATCTAATAAGGGTTTATTATCCATGATATGTAAAGAGATCATACAACTCAACAATAAAAAGACAAACTATCTGAAATGTGTTTTAATTAGCCCTGATTTTTCCTTTCTCTTGTGTAGTTCATCTCTACACCATAAAGTAGAAAATATGCCTTATACTTTTAATATCACTTAAGAAATTATTGGAATTCCCCAAAGCTGTCTGCATGCCATCCCGTTGCTCTGTGGGCACCTGGCACCTTCCTCTTACTCTGTGTGCGGTCTTGGAACATGTGGACTTGGATTTCACTTGTTAGAGTTTTCTGCCTAATGGCTCTTTTCTTGCCCTTTTAAAAGACAAGCAAAATGAATGGGTTGTTTTATAAGCCCTTTTCAGTCCTCTGATCTTCGGAGAGGAAAATGTTTAAAGGCATGGTACAGCTGTTTTATGTTGCAGTTTATAATCTAATTAAATGTATTTTATCCAGATCATTATGGACTTCATTGGAGCTGGGCTTTTTATAAGAAAGATGATGCATTAGATTCATGCAGAATCATCTGGGGCTTTTAAATTTTGTGATCTTGCCAGCAGTGCCTGATGAAACAAAAATTCAAGTCTGCTTGTCTGATTTAGCTGGTCATTTGTTTCTGGAAAGTTCTTCTAATATTGCTAACTTTTTTGTGAACTTCCAGTTTTCCGAATGATTAATAAAAGAAGTTTGTTGTTTGAAAGAGAACGCCATTGGGGAATGACGCATAGCCTTCTTAGAAGCTTATGTATCATTTGAACATCCTGGTACATATGCAAAATGAAACTTCTCAAGTAACGGCGTAATCTAGGTCAGGAAGAGGTGACATTACATTTTGCTGGCTATGTTTTTTTTGTACTATACAAGAAATTAATTTCACTATCATGAGTTTAGTTACTAACTTTTTCCAGTGTCAGGGTCAAGTGTCTAAGCTAGAAATTGATTGGGAAGGTGAAAATGAGTTTTGTTAGTTTTAGTTACATAATTTGAATGTAATATGCTCAGAATATCTTTACTTTTGGATCTTAGGACCAACTTCCCTGCGTCTCTTGAGTCTGTGAAATTGGGAAAGATATTGATAATAGCTGTGCTGAACAGCAACTCTTCTTTCCAAACAGTTGGACCTGGAATTCCTTGCTGTTCACAGTTTTATATTTTCTGAGTTGAAGTGTGTCTCTAGCTTTGAATCTGCCCATCCTCTTAGCACTACTCACGTAACCCTAATGGGATTCATGGCTTTTCCCCAATTGGATAACTTATTCTGTCAGTTTAACAGGCAGCCCTGCATTGTGTTCAGTGAGGGCAGTCTCAGAACCTAAGCTGATGGCTAATATGAGTTGCAGCACTGGTCTTGCTCGACTCTTGCTGTGTTCCAGTTTGTATGTATTACACGTCTGTGCTTGCACAACTACACACACTTCACGCACGTGGTACAGCCAGGCAGCACACCTCCGGCAGCCTCTCAGCTTCCAGTTCTAGTTCGGAACTGCTTGCAAAGACTCTGTTTCTTGACTCCATCCCCCAAATTCCTGATATTCTTCCTGACCTCCGCAGGCACCTTGGATCCCATGCCCAGAACCCCTTCTCCAGTCCTGTGCTTCTGCCTGCCTCCTCCAAGGTGGGAAGCAGTGCTCCTCCGGAGGCGCCCAGGGGGTCCCAAGTGAGCGGCACCCACCCGGCCCGTGCCCAGCTCCCTGTCGATGACGCCTTCCTGCTAGTTCTCCTGGCAGCTGCACTGGGGCCACCTCACAGCTGGCTGGAACTGCCGCTGTGACTTTTATTTATTATGTGTGTG
>PVKH010032781.1:0-12118 GCA_004027955.1 Chaetophractus vellerosus | reverse complement strand
AAAATAAAATAAAATAAAAATAAAAATAAGAAAAGAAAAGACAGTGACTGTTATCCCTGAAGTGAGAGAAAGAAAGGGACTTTGGACTGGGGCAGACTTCGGTTTGCAACCCAGATTGGCCACTCACCCTTGTAGAAACTCAAACACTTCAGTTCTCAGAAACTCCCTGCAGTCAGCCTCACCAGCTACTCTGAGGAGAGCACGGAGGCTTCCAGATATGATCTCAGGCCTCCTCCCTCCTCTGTCTACCCATGGGCTAAACTATAGCCACACCTTTCCTTGCCTTTTTCCTCCATGGATGGGGTGCCTCCTCCTCTTGTTCCCTTCAAGGCCACTTGTGTCCTTGACCTTCTTCTGTCCCACCTGCTCTGGAACCCCTGCCTCCCATATCGCCAACCTATTCCTCCCATTCTCCCCATTAACCTGAGAAAATATTCCCCCCATCTCTCCTCTAAAATTCCATGACCATCCATTTGCTTCCTAATTCTGGGACCCCATTTTTCCCTTCTCTGTGTATTGTTTTCATTTCAATAAGCTATACTTTTAAAAATTTCCTTGGGTTGTTCAAATTATTGTATCTATATTACAGAGTCTTTAAAAAAATCAGACAGATGTGGGCTCAAAGCCTGATTCTACCACTAACTGATTGTGTGAATAGAACACTTTACTTACTTCTCTAAATCTGTTACTTGTTGCATCTGTTGTCTGTAAATTTGAGCTAATAATATCTATTTTGATTTCAAGACTAATAGAAAATATAGGCAAGCAAAGTGTCACACAAATGTATCCAATATACTGCAACAACAACAACAAAAGAAAACAAGGAAAGAAAAGAAAAATATTCTTGGCATGTATTTATATACGAAGACACTTTTTGGAGCTTGCATTTATAAAATACATATAAACTTTCTTCCTTTGTTGACATGATTGGACTTTGACCTTATAAATCCATTCTCTCCCTTCTCTTCCTCTTGCAACTTTCTTTCCTTGGATAATGGCAATATCGATCAAACTGGTTTTCCACCAGGGTAGGAAAGTCTGGACATATCAGAATTATCTGAGGTTCCATACTCACTCTCAATCCCATTACCAGAAATTCTGATTCAGTAGGTCCAGAATGGAGCCACAGGAATTTGTGTTTTTAAAAGATTTTCCAGGTGATTTGAATTTTTACCCCTTCCATCCCACCTCACCTCCTAAATGGAAATCACTGCTTTGAACTTATGTGGGTACTCCGGGCTGGCCTGCAGTCATTCATAAGACACCTGGCATCACGAGTTTCCTGGATGCACCTCACCTTTTTGGTTGTACTGGCCATGAGGGACTAGAGGCATCTATAATAGCCTGTTTCTATCAAGCACTTTCTATTCTTTCTGAGGATCCAAGTCAACTGCTTTTGACTGGGCCAAGTGTGGAATTGGAAGTACCCTTCAGGAAATCGTTTTCAGATTTCTATGCCAGTTAAGTATTTTCATGTCTACTTTCCAATTCTGATGCAATTATACATTTCAATCCCTGTTTGCAGGTTCTGGCCTTCAAATCCTAACAAAATCTCCACCAAGTATTCCTGGGAGTTCTCAGAGGTCATTCATTAGTGACTTCTGATATGTTTGGCCTCTCTTCTTGCTCCATCTCCCTGCACTGGGTGCTTCCACTTCACCAGACTCTTCTGAACCTGTTGGGCCTGAACCAAGGCTTCCCAGGACTCTGCTGTTTGTGTCCCTCTGCTGGGTGCCTGGATACCACTGCCTTGGCTGGGCACCACCACTGCTTTGACAGTGCCACTTACCCAGCAGGCTCCAGTGGGAAGTGAGAAAAATGCCTCTCTCCTCTTTCAGTGTGCCTCTCTCTTAGAGATGTTTTAGTATGTTAAAGGCTGCCACGGCAATATACCAGAAATGGGTTGACTTTTACATTGGGAATTTATTAATGTAAAAGCTTACAGTTCTGAGATCATGAAAGTTCTTCAAATCAAGGCTTCATCATGCAACGTTTTCCCACAAACACCTGCCATTGGCAATCCTGGACGTCTCTCATATGGCAGGGCACATGGTGGCATCTCCCTTCTCCTCTGGGTCTTGTCATATTCAGCTTCTGGGGTTTCTCTGTCTCTGTGGCCCCTCTGCTCCCTATTCATCATTTATAAAGGACTCTAGTCAGAAGATTAAGACCCACGCTGGGTCACGCCTCACTGAAGTAATCTAATCAAATGGTCCCACACCCACTGGAATGGAGTAGCTTCAAGAACATGATTTTTCTGGGTGCATACAGTCTTAAATGCCACAGAGGAACATCAGAGCAATGTGACTTTGTTAATAAGCACAAAGGATCTTATAAATAATTTTTCATTGGTAAAATTAGTGGTGTTTAAGATGTTTGCTTGTCTAGATTTTGATAAAGATATTTGAAATACTTTCTTAGCCATTTCTGGGGAGTGAATTGAAGATTAGGGAGTTTCAAATGCTAACCAACTAATATGCTAACCCCTAGATATAGGCTAAAACTAACTTACACACACGTAACACATTATTCATACCACACTGTTTCAAAGTGCCACAAAGGCAATATAATAGACTCTGACATATTTCTAGTGGAGATGTGGATCAGGAGACAAATACACAAGACAAACACTGCTATACTCAGAATTGCCCTTTCCATCTATATTTAAGGATTAGTAACTTGGTCCAGAGTATTAAGCCTAACTCCTTCTTCTCTAAGAATGAGTTCATTTTCTCTCAGGAAGTTCCTCACACTCATTTAAATACACCCTAGGTAACCCATTCAATATTTCCTCAGAGATATCCAAAATTGGGATTCCATCTACATGTAGCTCTTGGAATTTTGCCTCTGCACTAAAATATATGTGTTTGTCAGTTTCTTTCCCCAGTCAGATTTCCTTCATCTCAATAATTGGACCACCCCTTTCTCTTTATCTTTCAAGAGTTGATTAGCATATTTGGGGCCAGTGACATTCCTGTTTTACTTTACAGTTGGAAGTTGAGAGGGCCATATCACTTGCTTTTCCTTGCTTATCACTTCTAAACAATTTATCATGAAAGTCAAGGAGCTAATGAAGGTCAAAGTACAGTACTGGCAAAGTTGGTCTGGGTTATGTGCAAGATCCTCCACTTCTCCAGCTTGAACTTACACACCAGTAAAGCTAAAAAGCTGGAGAAATCCAGACCTTCCCAGCAGATAAAGGTCTAAAACAGCTGTAAGCTCAGGGCATAAGAAGCAACTCTATCTGAAGTCAGGCAGGTCCAAGAGAGGAACAAGAAGTGAGCCAAAGGTAAGCATGGGCCACTGGCACATCAGACCCATCCAGTAAAGGCCCAGTGGACATCGGTCTCTCCCAGTGTGACCAGCCAGTCAGGTCACTCCTACATGAAGAGGAGGCAATGAGGGGTGCAAAGGGATACAAGTGGTACCATCAAGAACTATCTTGAGGAGAGAGAGTGGGGAGTGTTGGCACAATTTCCTACCTCAGCGTATTGAGATAAGAATAAAGGGATAGGAGAATGGCCCCACTTTGTGACAGTTTGAAGCTTTTGTGGACCCCAGAAAATCTGTTCTTAAAGCTAATCTATCCTTGTATGTATAAACCGATTGTAAGTGGGACTTTGATTAAGTTACTTCGGTTAGGGGGCTTTGATTAGATTGCAGGACCCAGGGTGGGTCTTATTTCTCTTACTGGAGTCCTTTTAAAATGGAAGAATAAAAAGCTACAGACACAGAAAAAAGGAGCAGAGACAGAGGAACCCAGAAGCTGTGAGAGAAGGCTCCGGGAACTGAGGAAGCTATTGTAGCCAGAAGCCGGGAGAGACTCAGATGCAGCCATGTACGTGACTGCCCACACCTGCAGCTTGGGAAGAAAGCATCTCTGATGGTGCCTTGATTTGGACATTTTGGTGCCTCCAAACTGTAAGCTTTTAACCTAATAAATTCCCATTGTAAAAGCCAACTCATCTCTGGTATAGTGCTCCCAGCAGCTTTTAGCAAACTAATACACCCTCCACATACACTTCTGATCAAATACTCAGACCTCTAGGGGAGTTTTCATGACTTCCTCTTCCTCAGACTCACCGTCCTTGTAAGATAAACTCTGACATGGCCTAAGAATAAAATAGGATTTTCAAGAAGACATAAGGGATCTTCTGTCTTAAGGGAGTAGAAATTTTACAGAAAGGAACAAAATGGAGTTTAAACTCTCTTCTTGTTTCTTTCCAGCTCTCTTTCCTCCTAACTGGTGGGTAATATGGGGATATGGGAGAAGGGATCTCCTGCTTGGAAAGTGTTTCTCATTTTTAAAGGCCTTAGTGGACAGTGGGGTGGTGCCCAGGAGAAAGGAGGCCCAGAGCTAGCTGTTCAGGCCTGCCTATCTAAATCTTAAGTTAAAGGTGGTAAACTGTCTCCATCCATTTCCCATGTCTGCCCACGCCACCAGCACTGGAAGTTAAGAGGTTTGGCCCCAAAGACCTAGATGGATATTAAAAAGTCAGCATTAGCTGATAGTTACTCCTAGGCATACTATACGCGCCTTGAGAGGCAAGGGGAGCAGCCCCAATGGACAGCTGTTCATAGTACAGGAGTGGGTGCAAAGGAGAGACGCCTGAAGAGATGCCAGCCCACTCAGTACAGGTGTCAGGATCACAGACAAAGCACCGCTCACACTGGCTCGGAAGGACAGACATTTCACTCACAACCAACAGGTCTCAATCTGTGGCCCATACAGGGATGGGCCCCCCTGTGTTTACGTACTGCCCTAGTAGGAACCCCGCCTCTCCCCACAGGGACAGATATAGCACGGGGTGTGAGGTGGATGTCGTGAAACATGCCCACCAGAGTCAGACGGTCTCCAGTGAATGTTAACGTATGATCCAGACAATGGGGGAAGGAATGTACTGGCAGCCCCTTACCTTCTAGGGGATTGTGTTTTATCCCGCCAGGTCCTGACACACCTGGTCCTGAGCCCAGGATGCATCTGTGGGTCCCAGGGAATGCCCCCTAGTATAACAGGGAGCCAGATATCTCTTTACTTTCCTTGGAGACCAGCATTTCACCAGAGATAAGCCTTTTCCAAAGCACCTGCCTAAATTTCCAAATATATCCACCATTAGCATTCACCCCCAATTCATTATCTTGAATGAGCATATGTTCATTAGCCAAGACTGAGTGACATTTCCATTCTTATACACTCACTTCACAACAATGGGGTTTGGACACATGCTTGATACTTCTAATACAAATCCTAGTAACTATTTTGGAAACCTGACAGTTTCTGTCAAATTCTTATCTAATGGTCTAATGTTACAGTCTCAGAACTTATTAAGTAACAATTACCTCATTTGAATCTTCAATAGTCTTCTAACTCTTCTTTTATAGATACATCCTGCAACTCTCTCATAGAAGGATACAATTTTGCACATTAAATCCAACCGTCCTTTACCATCAAGAAACAGAGACCCAGAAAGTTTGGAGCACCCCTTTGCTGAAGATCTCAGTTAAAACATCTGATTTATTTTACCTTCTTCCAAATGGTTAAGCTCCAAGCTATGAAATTTTGTCCTATTGCCCACAACGAACTAAAATTCCTCAAGTTATCTCCTAAGAGTCTGCATAAATTTTCATTTGCCTATATGAAATTCTGACTATTGGTCACTTTTTTGGAGAGGTTGGGAGTAGAAAGAAGGTGAAAAAGCCAAATCATTGCCAATTATAATTTGAGCCCTGTTTAATAAAATTCATATTCTGGCTTGCTGACAAACTTCCTGCTAAAAGTCCCAAATTAACAGCAAATCATCCTGGAATTTATTCTCAGGTGACAAGTTTACTTTCCAATTCAAATTAGAAATGAGTTGGGTGCTGTGGTTTTTATCTCTTTTCTTTTTGTTTATTAGAATTGTTAACTTTTCTGTTGAGAACACAAATTACTTGTATAACTTAATCAAACCATTGTAAAAAAAAAAAAAAACCAACTAGTTATATTGTGAATAAATTCAAATTAGCCTGAAGATTTTCACCCCATGGGAGAATTATCTGGATGGGAGATCTGCCCAGCACTGAATCTAAATATAACCTTAGTTTTTAATAATTTTAAAGTTTATTAAGAAGAAAGCTAGGATTTCTGGGTTAATATGGCAGGGTGAATTCATGTTTTGAAAACCTATTTTGTTCCAAACACATAGCAATGATAAATAAAATACAGAAAAACAGAAAAAAGGTATCAGGAAATACAATTTATCTAAAAGGTGAGATTAATATCTTAGTCACGGAACAGAAAAGTTTTTATACTGCCTGTATTGTTTATTAAAATTTTAAGTTTTAAATCATTACAGATTCATATGCAATTGTAAGAAATAGTACAGAGACGTCCCATGTACCCTTCATCCACTTTCCCCCCATAGTGACATCTTGCATAACTCTGGTGCAGAAACTGACATTGATAGAATCCACCAACTGTACTCCTATTTCACCGGCTTTATATGCACCCATTTGTGTGTATTTTCAGTTCTATGCAATTTTATTGCACATATAGAATTCATGTAATCACCACTGTCATCAAGATACAGAACACATCTGTCATACCAGGAATCCCTTGTTCTCGTTCCCCCCAATCCCTAACCTCTGGCAAACACTAACCTGTTCTCTATCGCTCATATTTTATCATTTCAAGACTGTTATGTGATGGAATTATACAGTATGTAACACTCTGGTATTGGCTTTTTTCACTCAGCATAATTCCCTTGAGATTTGTCCACACTGCTGCATGTATCAAAAGCCAACTCCTTTTTATTGCTGAGTCTTCTTTGATGGTATAGATGTACTTTGCTTAGCTGTGGACCCATTGAAAGATATTAAAGGGTTGTTTCTAGTGTTTGGCTATTACAAATAAAGCAACTATGAACACTTGTGTACATGTATCTGTGTGAATGTAAGTTTTCATTTCTCTGGGATAAATGACCAGACTTTTAAAAATCTCTAAATACAAAAGCACAATAGGAAGAAATCATGTATCTCATACATTTCTTACAACTGCTCTGTAAATCTGGCTCAAACAACTGTATTCATGTTGGAGACTGCTGCAGTTTGAGATTATTTATGAATTCCGAAAAGAGAGATTATGTTTGTAAACTGGTCTGTTCCTCTGGCCATGATCCTCTTTGATTGTATTAGATTCAGCTGCTATGTCTTTGTTTAAATTATGTTAAGGTTAGGGCTTTGACTCAACCACATTTGTAGGGTGTAACTCACGGTTGAATCCTGCCCCCTTTCTGGGCTGATATAAACAAGCACTCACTCAAGAAGACACAGAGAAGGCACCGGAAGAAAGAAAGCTCCATAGACACAGCAGAGGAGAGAATCCTATGCCCCAGGAAGAGAGATGAGCCATTTGCCTGATAGTTTGCAGCTTGAGAGAACAGAGCAGCTGAGCTGAGGAAGTCCAGAAACAAACCCTATGCCAGACTATAGCTGAGATCAGAGGAAGCTGAGCGCATGGAGCCTTAAGAGGAAGAAGGAAGGAGAGACCAGGCCTGCCATCTTACTTCAACACGTAGCAACTGACTTGGGTGAGAAAGTACCTCTTATGGTACCTTGAGTTGGGCTCCTTAGGGCCTTGTAACTGTAAGCTTTTACCCCAAATAAATACCTTTTATGAAAATCAACAGATTTCTGGTACTTTGCATCAGCACCTTTTTGGCAGACTAGTACAGAGATGGAGAAATTGAAATTATCAAAATGATTCACCAGAGTTACTCTGTATAGAAACTTTGAAATTATAATTCCTTTCCAGTTAAAGCTTCGCTTATTCTTTAAGGCAGACCTATTAGGAGGAAAGATTTCCCTATACCTTGAAACAGGCGATATCTGACACAGCTAAGGTTTATGCAGATGGCTGCCATCCAGTATTTCTCATCTAGGTTTAAGTGCTTATTTATAAAATAGCCAAATTCTGCACACATTTAGATGTCTGTGATTTTGCAAATTGATCCCTATCCCTACTCCCTTGCTGAAGAGAACAGTCCAGCCACCGCGGACAATCGAGAATGCGTTAGGCCAGCTGGGAGGGAGCAGGAAGTCTGCAAACCCCTCAGCCCAAGCTAGCTAGCAGCCAGAAATTCCTCTTCCCTCTAAGCTGGAAAACAGCTGTCCCTGCACATTGTTGCTCCAAAAGAGAAATTACTTACACTCTTTTCTTTAACCCAAGGGATCAAGGCCTGGCCAAATGGAAGGCAATGTCATTTGTCTGTTCATTCACAAAAGGCATATTTAGCCTCTCCAGCACTTGACTTGCTTTAGCTTGAAAAAACAAAACTGAAAATCAAGAAAAACCAAACCCTAAGCTTCATTATATCCTCCATCGACTGATTTTATTCATATAGGCCACTCGCTATTTATATTTTTGTCAATGTTTATCCATGTATAAAGAGAGGAAAAGACTTAATGAATTTAGACCTATGGTCGACAACACTTAAAAAAAATTTTTATCCTAAATCCATCCTCCCCAAAATGTGCATTTCAGAAGATAGGGAGCCAGTCTAATTTAACAATATGCTAAACAGGCAACATATTTTATCTTAGAATTAAACTCATCAGCAGTGAAACACACAGCGTCTCCACTCTGTCTGGCCCTGTTGTGAGAGCCATGAATTCAGCCCAAGGTGGGCAGAGATCCAAATGACCTGAATATGCCACTTTATACAACTAATTCGGATGAAATGAATCCTCCACCTTCCTGGATACTGGGTCAACCTTACATACAGATAGAATTGATCATTGCCAATGAGATGAGGCTTCATATATGTAATAAAAACAAAGATGGCAGTAGCAACTAGCATTTAGTGAGTGCTAGCCAGCATGGAACTAAGTGCTTCATATGGATTATTTCATTGATTCTTCACCATAATTCTATGAGGTAGGAATCCTCATCTCTATTTTACAAATAAGGAACCTGAGGCTTAGAATGGGTAAGTAACTTGTACCAGCTCTCAAAGCTGTAAAGTTATGGATCCAGGATTCAAATCTGAACATATCTAATTGCAGATTCCAAATTCTGAATTATGTGATCAGCCCTTCACAGAAATTTTACCATTAGGGAGCTGTTTCTAAAGTCAGAGTCCTTTATTAAATCCCAATTCCTTTGGAGGGGATTACATGTTAAGGCATTAGGGTCACCAACTCCTGGTGTCATTGCGTTGTTCAGATGCTTTCTATCTTCATTCAAACTTGGAGGAAACGTTTCAAGGAAACTAAGGAGAATGGATGTAAGAAGTCTGAAGAAGGCAATGAAGTTGGGGAAGGCTTTGGAACCCTCCGAGGAGGCCATAACCAGAGTCCCTGGTACTGTTGACAAGCCTGCCTAAAGAGACAGAGATTTAGAGCAAGCCCATTGTTATCCTGCTGCCTGGGAAATGCTTTAACAACCACAAAGGAGTGGCCCTAATCACTGTTCCATTCTTTTATGCCATAATTAACTTTATCATTACTTCCAGAAGACAATAGTGCACATAAGCTCCCAGATGCTGCTAAAGTGATTCACTGGTCAGCTTTCGTCTACATCTTTGGGTCTTAGACTCCATATATCCAGTCAGCTTGTGTCTGTTCTTCTCCAGTAGCCTCTGATAAGAAACCCATTTACAAATTAAAAGGGGTGAAGGGGTGGAATCTAATACTTACTGAGGGTCTGCTATGCACCAGGCACTGTACCAGGGCTTGATATACAAACTCTCACTAAAGATTTTCAGCAGCACCCTCAGGAAGGTATATTATCCCCATTTTATGGCAGAAGAAACCAAAACCCAAAGCCTACCCACTGTCTCACAGCTTAGTAAGAGATCAAGCCAGGATTCAAACACAGGTTTTCCAGGCTCCATCCTCTATTTTTAACCACTTTAAGAAAATTAAATGAAACACAAAATAAATGTATTAAGAAGGAACCCCTTATTGAAATTAAAAATAGTAGTCAAAGGGAAACCGAAAGGGAGCTGATACATCTTATGCATCTTAGCAGTCAGGACATTGAAGAAGGTTGAGCTGATCTAAATGAGGGAAAAAGTAGTGAAAGTGATGGGAAAGAGAAACCAGTCACCCACTTGGTGTGGTTGTAAATGGCACGTGCTAGTTATGATCCGCAGAAGGATGGCCTGGATATTGAATCCTCATATCCAAACCCATGAACATGCACAGGTACCTAGATAAAAGGTTTGGGCTCCAAACCCTGATGTGGTCTGCTGGTGAGCTGGGCTGGGCCACTGAGAGCCCTAGTTCTCACTTGGCCTTCTGAGAGCAGTGAAGCAGGAGACAGTCCTGGTCCTTCTCATTGTCTTTTTATAAATGACAGACTCCAGCTCTCTGCCCAGAGGCAACACAAACATTTAGGTTTTGTATCTCCACTGGAGTTTTTGCTCCAATCTCTAGCATTATTTCCTAAATGAAGGAAAGGATGCACAAGGGAATGACTGTGGCCAAATTGTGTCTTTATCTCATACCCAAGTACATTTCCCTTGGACTGAAAGGAGAAAGCACTGGGCTCCTTTAGAGGTAAGACATGTCACTAATGAGACAAGTCAAAATAGAGGACTTACACAACTTTTGATTTTTATGTGTTGTGTGTGTATGTCCCTCCCTCATTTTGCATGCTCTAGATGTAAAGAATCATGCTTGTCTCTTCCCTTTTATTCCCCTTCAAGAAGCCTTGGAAAATACGCTGTCCTTTTCCATGGAACACCATGATAACTGGGGACTTAGTGTTATTGGTTGAGGAAGCCGATTTTCATTTGAGCAAACATTGCCATCCAAATTTTTTTATTAATTTATCAAATATTTATAAAGACTCTAAATACAGACCATTTGTATAGGAGCTGTATCGGCTACAGTTCTTTGGTTGCAGGCAATAGAAACTGACTCAGAATGTCTTTAGCAAAAAATGAATTTATTGGATCAGATATGAATAGCCCAGAAAGTTTTAAAATTAGCTTAAAGAACGAAGGATCAAAAAGGACAATAATCATGGCAACTCTGGGGATCTTGGCAACAGAAACTAATGGATACTCTATTTAGGGCAGCACAGTAGGAAAGAATTAGCTCTAACCTTTCAGTCAATTGGTTTAGCATTCAAATTCCAGGAAGGGTCTGACTGGCCCAGCTTGAGACTTGGCCAAGGGAAGGGGACCACATTGATTGACAACCCCATCAAATCTATGCCAGGTGAGGGACGGTGTCTCAAAAGACAAGAAAAAGACTGCTTACCCAAAGAAAGGAGAAAGGATTCCCCTTTACCAGGCAAAAAAAGAAAAACCAGATATCCATTTCTAGAGATATCAATACTTTATATGAATTCAGAAATCAAGGATTATTAAACAAAGCAGTTAAATCATATTTTAAGCCAGTCATTTGGTTGTGCCTTCTACTGTGTGTTTTTATTTGTGTACATATTTTCTTGTTTCATTAAAATAAAGCATTTTCAATGCTTTAGCAAAAGCATGGATTTGCTATGGATTTAATGCTCAACAAGCCAGTCTGTTTTATCAGCCTTGCCTCATACTCCAACTACATATCTCACAAGAATGGGTCTTTTTTTTACAAAGACGAATGGGTATGAAAGGACCAGTGGAAACCCAAATATGTTGAGCGATTAAAAAATTATTGGGGAGTAGATGTAGCTCAGTGTTTGAATGCCTGCCTCCCACATATGAGATCCTGGGTTCAATCCGTAGTACCTCCTAAAAAAAAAGAAAAGTTATTTTATGAAAGCATATTATTTGCAGACAGCAGTGCTAGATCCATGGGCAATAAAAAAGAATAGATGCATAAAATGTATAATTTCCTAAACCTAAGGAGTTTATGGTGAATGTATGTACACACAAACAAGTAAGTGATAGTTCAAATACCAAATATGTAACCCATATGTCAGCAGAAACTCCACATTCCTTTCCCTTCCAAAGTTTCCCTTAAAGAATCCAAAGCTTACATACTCAAAATAACTTTTTTTATTTAAGGTACCAGGGCCGGGGATTGAACCCTCAAAATGTGGGAAGCAGGCGCTCAACCTCTTGAGCCACATCCACTCACCTCAAAATAACTTTTGACTCTTAGTATCTGTTACCCCCTGGAATCTTTT
>PVKH010032780.1:0-12118 GCA_004027955.1 Chaetophractus vellerosus | reverse complement strand
CCTGGTGGCCTACGTGCCTTCTGTAATTTTCTTTTTTTTATTTTTACCGGGAGGTCCCGGGGATCAAACCCAGATCCCTCCATATAGGAGATGGACGCCAACCACCCGAGCCACATCCGTCCCCCTGTTGCATCTCTCAAGGTTGACCAAAGATCCAAAGTTACAGTCTTTTTCCATACAAGATGGTCATATAATAAATCAGGCTTAGTTTATCACCAGCATTCCAAAAACCAGACCTAGGGAGAAAAACTAGGTCTGGGGACACATGGCATGGTTTCTAATATTGCAAATGTTTAGCCTACCCTGATTACCACAAAATCAGGACAGCGAAAATATTCGCAATATTGTATACTATTATGATTGTTACTCAGCTTTTGAAGTTCAACACACTCATTTATACATGTATGCACACACATACATATAAAGATTAAATTTTTGACTCTTCTTTTGCCCTGTAAATGCTTAGTCTAGAAAGGGGGTTCTTAATCTTTTTTTGTTCCACGGACCCTTTACTAAGTCTATACTGTATATTATTTAATAAATATATCAACACCCATACCAATACATCCCCGCAAGAATAATGCTTTTCTGAATTTCATTTCAAGCTCATGGAGCCCTTGTTAGGAACCTCTGCTCTAGAAGGTGAGGAAATCTTAGAGCAGAAGTTGGCAGACTTTTCCTTTTATATTTGCAGGCCAAAAGGCAAAATCAAGAGTAAAACTTTTATGAGAGAAAATTAATTTCCAAAATTTTTTAAGATGAAATTAAAATGATAATTGAGTACAGTATTTTTGTCATACACATCTAACAAGAGGAATGGGATTCTTTTGGGGGGGGCTAGCAGTTTACTTAATTGGGGATTCACGGTGTATTCCCTGTTACTAAAATCCAATCGCAAATGTTCATCTCTTAAAGCTGATGTGTAATGAGATTTTATTTATTTCATCTTCGAAAATGTCTTTTCACACACATGTATTTATGCCACAAGTCTGTGATTTTAATTGAGCATATTCATTACTTGGAAGGCACTTAGAGATCTCTTGCTTTTTGCTTTTAGCATGTCATTACGTTGTGGATTAATCATTTCCCATTGAAGATAAGGTGGTAGCTCCACAATTGCAGTTAAATTTTGAAATGTGGAAATTTCCTTTGCACACTTGTATTAAGGTCTGAAAAATGCTACTGAAACTATAGTTTGAGTTCTAAACAAACACCCACTGCAAATTTGTGTGGGTATGGAGATTTTGCTTCTTTCAACTTTTGACAGCATGGGAAGTATATAAAGCAGCTTGATATTGCTTGTGATTCAAACAATGTTTAGTTGCTGTTGAAATGACTTTATGGCAGTACAAGTTTCAAATAAATGCTGTTTTGCCTTGTAACTTTAGGTAGAATTCATTAAGGAACATTATCAACTTTTTAACAAAAGGTAATTTGAAAGTCATTCTCTGTTTTATGATGGTGGATATTTAGAAAGGATGGTTCTTGTTATAATTTAAATCTTGGCTTACAAAATTGCAGTAAAACTTTATCTGCTTAGCCATCGAACTTCTGAGTGGTTAGGCAAGTCAGGTTATTGAGTTTCAGTTTCTGACAAAAACTCATGGAGCTGAAAGTAAATCATATTCACTATTGATACTACTACTGGGTCATTAACATGACTGAGTCAAATATTTTCCACAGGGGCCGGCTGTCGCCCAATGGATAGGGCGCCGGTTCACCACATGGGAGGCCCGGGGTTCGGTTCCTGGGGACCTCTCCAAGCGGGCAGACCGCCTTGAGGGGGCAAGCCACTGTGGGCAGGGCAAGTCGCCCCGGAACAGAGCCGAGCCGCCCGCAAAACGGAACAGCACCGCACATGAGCGGGGCAAGCCGCCTACTCGTTGGGTCGACTTGGCGCGTCACCACAATGGGGGGAGAAAAACAGCAGAAATAGAAGAACACAAAAAAATGAACACATAGCAAAAGCAAGCAGAAAGGGGGGGATATGTAACAACAACAAAAAAAATTTTCCACAAAGTACCTGCTGATGAATATGAGAGTGAATAACCATAATCAATTTTTACCAAGCTTTGTAAATTTGTCCAACGAATTCTTTTACTGTTCTACACATTTTTACCACCATCAAATGTAGCACATCTTTTAATAGATTCTACTTCAAGTTATATTGAGTTAATGATTTTTTGAACTTCTTTGAAAATAGTCTCACCTATAGTTTTTCAATGCAGACTGTTTATAGAGGCTGAGTCTTCAGTCACTTGAAACAGTATTGATTCCTCAGATAAGCAACTGAACACTATCAACATCTTGTCAACTCATCAGGAACCAAGGAAAATCACTCAAAATTATTTGCATTGCTTTTTAATTTAATATTGATGTCGCACCCATTATCCTTAATGCTTTGATCTCCTGTTCTACCTGAAAGGCTAATAGTCTTACACAAGTTTATTTTCTTCAGTGCATTTATTTGGCTGCTACAGTGAAATAGGATTTAATTAATAAACCACTCCTTAGACTTTACTTTGGTTGCAGCCTTAGTTTTTCTTTCTTTTTCTTTTTAAAAAAATTTATGAAGAAATTTGGCTGTGATGAGATACTCTTTAATATTTTCTTATTCTTCTGATCATTGCTTTCCTGCAAGTTGGTAATATTGTGATAAGTGCTTAGCCTGATAGTGCCAGTGTATATTGTATTCTTTCAGCACAGCTGTAGTGTCATTGCATAATAAACAATGTTTTGCCAAAGCATTTGATAAAATAATCTATATTCCACTGTTTCAAAAGTAATATTTGTAGATCACATCTCTTTTTTTTCCTTGTTCTAATATTATTGGTATACACTGGTAATTAGAAAGAAATAAAATGACATGGCAGAGCGTGCAACATTCAAAGTTATGCCAGGATATAACTGAGTCATTGCAATTTGTGGTACATTGAGCAACAGTGCTAAGCAGTGAGAGCGAGCATCACATATGATCGTTTGCAACCTCTCAGCTCTGCTTTTGTAGTGCAGAATCAGCCATTGACAATGCATAAGTGACACTGAAGCTTGAATTTCATATAATACAATTTTCTCATGTCACAAAATATCTTAATTTGATTTTGTTCTTCCTCAAACATTTAAAAATATAAAAACCATTCTTAGTTCCTAGGCTGTATAAAAACAGATAGTGGGCTGGATTTGCCCCCAGGCTATAGTTTACCAGCCCATCTTAATTATTGAACTCATTTTAAATTTATAACCTGAGAAAATAGGAAAACTATTAATGATTATAAAACAACAGCAGAATTATAATATACTTAAACATAGCAGAATTAGAAAGATAAGAGCCACACATTCTAAGCCTGATAAAACCACACTGGAAAAAAAAAAAAAAACAGATGGGAAATGAGTTGTGTTTACATAATGAGTTTGAGAATAATGTTTGAGTTTGAATATATCTAACCAGAAATTGAAAAGCTGTGTGTAAGTTGAACAAATTAGTTTGGAAAGAAAGTTTGCACATATATAGTGGAGTTATCAATTATTGAATTCACATAAATTGGGCCAAAGTCCTCAGCGATCTCTCCATTGTTAAATGTGCCTGCCATTTCACTCTGTGAGTAATTGTACTCATAGTGATAGTAGGATAGAGACTGTATTTGCCCTTCCCTGGACAAGAAGGCTTCCTTCCTTATTAAGTGTGAGCATATTGAGTGCAGAATATGATTCTAATATGATTTTTTTGTAATGGCAGAAGAAAGTTGTCATGGACTTCCTCACTTTATGGGACTTTTCAGTAGTAAATTTGACCAGACCTAATTATTTGCTTTAAATTGGCTTTAGAGCATAATCCTTTTATAAGATGTGATTTTACTGTAAATGTAACCAGAATGTTTACTATCATGCTTGTATGTGTTGGGCATGTTTTGTTTTGTTTTTTCCTTTTTTCTCTTAAGTTTTTTGTTGTTGCTTTTTTGTTCTTTTGTTTTGTATTTTGAGGTACTGGGGCTAGGGATTGAACCCAGGACCTCGTATGTTGGAAGCCAGCACTCAGCCACTGATCTGTACTGGCTCCCTTGAATTGGTTTTTTCGTTCGTTTTGTTTTTAGGAGGTACTGGGTTTGAACCCGGGACCTTGTATATAGGAAGCAGACTTTCAACCACTTGAACTACCTCCGCTCCCCAGGCATGTACTTTTGGAGATCTTAGATTTAAAATTCTTTCTTAGTTCCATTGATAGGTAATATCTATCATCTACAGTCATAAAAATTATTCATAGTATATATTGTATTTGTAATATAGTATTTTAAATATATTTTAAACATTTATTACATATTAAAGCTTTAACTTTTGTTTGCATATCTTTATTTAATACATTCTTTTTTTTTAATTTTAAACAAACTTTCAGCCAGTATGTTCAACACACCAGGAATGCAGAGCTTATTGCAACAAATAACTGAAAATCCACAACTTATGCAGAACATGTTATCTGCCCCCTACATGAGAAGCATGATGCAGTCACTAAGCCAGAACCCTGACCTTGCTGCACAGGTGAGTTTGTAAGTGAATTAAAAAGGGCTGTGTAGTGTGAATTGAAATAACCTAATTAAATAATTGTAACTGTGGCATATTTGTGTTTTACATACTATCTTAACACATAAGAAATGTAGGTAAAATTGCATTTATAGTTTTTTGGACAGTTTCTTTTCAGTAAATAATTCATATATAATTATAAATATAATTAAAACAGCTTCATCTCTGCAATTCACTGGCTAGAAAGAAGTAAATACCTACTATATGTTGGATTAGGAGATAAGTATAAAAGTTTTGGATTGTTCTCCTCCTCAAAGACATATTCTTAAGTAATATGTAAATGTTGAAAGCTATTAAGAATAGTGCCTAATACATTTGAAATACATTTATATACTAGATCACTCAGATTCTTAGATATAGTCATGCTCAAAAACGTCATTTTTTAAGACGCAGAAGCGTAGCCTGAAATTGTTATTTGAAGTCAGAGGGATTTGTGAGAACAGCGTTCTCATTTTTTACATTATATACTGATGCTTGGGCCTCATCTTGAGAGATTTTGAAATTACATTGACCTTATTTTCCCCCCAAGTTCCCTACATGTTTCTGATAATCAGCCTCGGTTCAGAACCATTGCACTTAAAGAAACCATGGAAAATGTGAAATAAGGTTTGGTCATCTGCAATTTATACTTACTGTTTATTAAAAGTGGTTTCCATAGGAATTTAAAATATTTTTCTTTACAGTTTATTCCTTCTCTGAAATTTTAAGTTTTTTTTTTTTTTTTTTTTTTAAGATTTATTTATTTTATTACATATCTCCCCTTCCCCCCGCTGCGGCGACGCGCCGAGAGTGGTCACCGCGCAGGCGCAGCTTTCCCCACTTGTGGGCGGTCTCTGCGTCTGTTCACAGCTGGCGCTTGCTTCAGTTCGCGGGTGGCTGGCTGCGCTCCATCCGCGGGCGACCTGCCCTGCCCGTGGCGGCTCTTGCCCTGTCCGTGGCAGCTTCTTGCCCTGCCCACGGCGGCTCCAGCCCGCCCATGGCAGCTTGCCATTCTCAGGGCGGTCTGCCCGCTAGGAGAGGTCCCCGGGAATCGAACCCAGGGCCTCCCATGTGGTATGCCGGCGCCCTATCCACTGGGCTATCGAGCCGGCCCCTGAAATTTTAAGTTTTTAAAATTAATCACTTATCTTCATTATCTCCAATGAAACAGTTTTTATTTTCTAAGCTCTGGAGCCATATTGATATAAGTGTATAGCAGATGACTTTGAGACAAATTCTCAGCACTAACCTTTGCCCTCTAAAAATTTGTGAAATTGGAAATAATTAAAGAACGGGTTTTTGGGAGAATTTTTGTCCAATCTTTTAATTTTGCCTGTTGTAGGTAGATTTTATGAAAGATTGCTTTTATTCATATAAAAATTACCAGACTGAGTTATTAGCATTAAATATGTCATCACTTTAATCAGAACCGTTTTTGACAGTGAAATAAACTCACATTTGTTTAGAATAAACACAGAAAAATATGTATATAGAGTGATCTATTTGTATGTTTTTAAATGTATATTTGGCTAATAATTACTATTGTCTGCATCTTGACTTTAAAATTCATCTTTAATAAGTACATTTCCAGCCATTCATTGTAATAGTAATTTAATATTTATAAAGTGACTTGGGCACTTGCACATGAATGTCTTATTACATATATAATCTGTTCATCAGCAGATTAAAATTTGTTGTTTCTCTATTCTCATTTGGTTTTTAGATAGTAAACTTTGACTTTAAATATAGTATTGTGATATTAAGTCAAGTAACTCAGGAATATTATCCTAATCAAATGAGAATTTATTCCCTAAGAAAGAATAAGATGCTCTTCCTGCATTATAGTACAAATGACATATAAATCTGTTAATAGATTCATAATAAAGAAGCATTTGACTGGACCAATAAAGAAGTAGGTATTGAACTTATTGGTCACTTTGAAAAATAAGTACTATATGTCCATAAAGCATTGTGTGACTTCCATGCTTTGGTTATCGTGTTAAAGTGAACTAAATGATCCACTTTGCAACAAGAGGGAGTTTGCTCTACTTTCGACATTTATATATAATTACATTTAAATATGGTTAAGTACTTGATGGTAAGGATCATTCTGTGCCCCCCCCCCCCGCCCCCCAGACTTCAGATAGGTAATTAGGCTACCAATAAATTGACATGTCACTCTATATGGGGAAATTGATGTAAATTAAAGTTTGTCTTTTTTCGAAGTTATGAGAATTTACTTGTTTCTGGTTATGCTGATTGTGTATTGTAATCTTATTTTCAGGTATCCAATGTGTTAATTCTTAAGACCTATTTGAAGGTTAGGAGACATGCCCTTTTCTCATCTCTCTGGTGCTAGTGAGGAGAAATCCAGATGCTAATCTTGGTGTTCTCAAATGGATATGCATCTTTCAGGTCTTAAAGCATTTTAACACTTTGCCCAGAGATCTGTTGGTGCTAGTCCTGGCTCATTTTCACCTAGCAACTCCATTTCTCTGGCATGTTGGTTGCTGTTTTGCGGTGTTATTTTCTGGACTTAATATTAGCTGTTTTGTAATAGTCAGGTAGATAATAGTGGTTCCACATCTGGATTTTCTCTGTGTGTCGAGGTTTCTAAGCAAGCCATGTATAGTTTCATGTATTTGATGCTCATGTTTATTCTCTCAGGGTAGCAGAAAATGTATCCTCATGAATGCCACTTATTTCCATTTTTCTTTAAAGGCCAGATATTCGCTTTGGCTCAAGGAAAAGCCTAAGAAAATGGAGGCTTTTATTTTTTTAGGATATTGCATGTCATTATCATAATCACCCTTCTCAATGAGAGAGACTTTTTTTTCCTCTGATGATCCCTTTCATGGGCAGTATCTTCCCTTCTCCTTTTTTATTTATGTTCTACCTTCCTCCTTTTTAAAGGCCAGCTTAGGCTCTTGGGGGAAGATAGAATATTAAACAAGGTTCATTTTTTGTTTCAAATATTTCCAGTTAAAAATTGTTTGAACACTTGCCCCATAGATGATGCTGAATAATCCCCTATTTGCTGGAAATCCTCAGCTTCAAGAACAAATGAGACAACAACTCCCAACTTTCCTTCAACAAGTGAGTAAGAAAAGATGCTAGCTATCTTTGGTAATGATTTGCTTGAAAAAGTTTGATGATAAACATTTTCCTTGCTCTTCTCTGGCTGATAGCAAAATATAGAATAGAGCCTGATAATGCTGTCAGTTGACAGAGAATTCAGCTTGATCTTTAACTCAGCCCCATTTCACTGCTGACCCTTTGCTTGTGTTTCTTAAGTGTAAATTTTGAGGAAAGCACCATTTTGTTTTTGCTTTTGCAGACTTAGGATTTTGAATGCTTTGTTAAAAACCATAAACCATTTCCTTTCACTTTACTATCTTTACTATCTTTGAAGTGCTTTGTTGAGTCATGTTACGCATTATGGTTTAACTGATCTTGAGTAACAGGAATGAGCTACCCTGTCCTATCTTAGAGGTTTGGTTTCTTTGTAATATTTTAATTTTCACCAAATCTAATATAATGTCTGTTTTCCATGGGGTAGATCTCATTTCCTCAAACTTGAAATTAGCAAGAATAAAATTGTGGGTGTTGTCATATAAGGAAGGTTTTATTATAAAAATGTACTTCAGATTGCCATGGTACTTTATTACTTAAATAGTGAAAAGATAAAAGATCTTTTTTGAAACTGGTAGTTCTAAGGCTTTTAAATATGCACTGTTTCTCAGGCTTGTAAACTGTTATCCAAGGTTAGTGCCCTTGATCTATTGTAATGATATAAGCCTAGCTTTCTTGGTCAGTCAAGTGTTGTATATTTGGAAGTAGTGAAGCTAAACTGTAGGACACATGTATTAGCTTCAAATTTGGAACTATTGTTTTTTAGAATGTATCTTATTGGTAAAATTGTTAATGTCAGCAACAGGTACCACTTGTTCTGGAGGATTTATGTGGCTTCTACCACATTACCGTATTATATAAATTGTGCATTTGGATGTTGTGTGTTAGAAATAATACTTTTATCTTCTGTTGGAGAAGGGGAACAATTTTGGTTTCCAAAGTAGATCGTGATTGTTTCTTATGAAAAATGGCTTTCATGATGGACTTGGGAAGAGGTCAAGTAATGATTTGTATGCTAGGATTGCTGTCAAAAAGGAGGTGCTTGTGTTTATTTTGGGAAAGAAATTATGGATTACCAGTGCTCAGGAATAAGATTTAGATTTTCCCCAGAAACAACCAAGAAAAGATTTAAAATTTACCTTCACCAATTTTAATTCCCTTGTAACCTGTGGTTTTCTTTCTTCTTAGATGCAGAATCCCGACACACTGTCAGCAATGTCAAATCCTAGAGCAATGCAGGCCTTGTTACAGATTCAGCAGGGTTTACAGACATTAGCAACAGAAGCCCCAGGCCTCATCCCAGGGTAGGCTCCTTTTTGGGACTGTTAATGAAAGTACATAATGTTACTTTGTGTCAGTGAGCATTTCACACTTGATATCATTCTCCTTTTTGTTGTTGTTGAGATTGCTTTTAAGCTAGAGTTTTCAAAGTTAAAAGGTTTATCTTAAGATAAATAACTGATCTACTACCTGGACTGGTCTGGTCTCCTCTTGTTTCAGGGTTTTAAGCTTATTACTTATTTGTACTTACTCAGGTTTACTCCTGGCCTTGGGGCATTAGGAAACACTGGAGGCCCTTCAGGAACCAATGGGTCTAGCTCTGCACCTAGTGAAAACACAAGTTCCTCAGCAGGAACCACTGAACCTGGAAACCAGCAGTTTATTCAACAAATGCTGCAGGCTCTTGCTGGTGTAAATCCTCAGGTAATGACTGTTTTCTGTTTTGCATCCCTCAAAGTTAGAATTTTAGAAATTAAAAAAAAAAAGTGGCAGTCCTTTAGGTTTTAGTCTATAATGAAAAACACAATCTTAAGGATATTAATTCTAAAATATGGCACTATAAAAATTGTAACTTTGTTCTTGTATTAAGCGTGAAAAGAAACATTGCTATAGTTTTGCAGGAAAAAAATACTGTAACTTTTAATGCCCTGTATTTCAGAACATTTTCAGAAATGCATTCTTTTTAGGAGCTGTTTGAAAATTATTTGTGAAAGTTTTATAAAATTTTTGTTTCATAAAAGTTTGTCAGGAAGGGCTAGAAACTTGATTATCACAAGTAGCCCCAGGACATTTTTCCCAGTATTGAGCAAGATGAAGCTCCTTCAGTAATTTGTTACATATATATACCTCACAAATATGACTAAAAACTGTGAATCCCTAATAATGTTCCCCATCTGCAAACATTTATTAGTTTTACTAAGAATGTGCCTCTATTGATGTATGCAAAGATGATTATCAGTATGGTAGTGAACTTTGGACACATTCAAACCCGCTGTATTGGGTTACCCCTAAACTCTGCATGGCAAAAATGGTTTAAGGACCTAGCATGCTTTGTGATTTCAGGCCTTATTAAATACATTAAACAGGGCAGGGATCTCTCTTATACCTGTTTGTATTCCTGATACCTAGCATAGCTTCTCACTGATGGTAGATACTTAGTAAATATTTATGGAACTAATAAGGGAAAAAAAAAGGAATTGGATATTTTACAGAATTAATTGTTCTATACTTTGAGCCACCCCAGGACCTCCTCCCCCTTATCAGGTTGGCCAAGATTGATTGATGAGTTATATATTTTTGTCTTACCTCATTTCTGGAGAAAGATTGAATTAACAGCTGAATTTTCAGGAGTATAGCCTGTGGGCTGAAAGTAGAACTCTTCTCTGAAGAGTTGAATGGCCAGTTCAGGAGTTGAACCCACATTCTGATCCTTGTTGGAACTTTAGGATTTACATATGAGGAAACTTGCTTTCATAATCGATCACCTAAATGGTCAATAGCTGCACAAAATAAATCATTTAATTCTAACTATGTGCAGATATACTCTTTTCCTGCATTTTCATGAACCTCTTTTTTCTAAAATAATGGTTGCAGTTTATTCCCCCCCCCCCCGCCGCCGCCATTTTTTTTGGAGTATAGTAATATGATCTATTTGGCATGACTGTAATGTATAAACCAGACAATTTAAAATAACAAAGAACTAATGGGCTTTTAAATATATTGAATATGTTTTAAGAGAGACACTTATTTTAAAGTTCATTAGAGCAGTATATATCATTAGAAAGCAAATAAAATTTAGAAAGTCATTTAGATGTGGCATGGAATGGTTTTCCTTAGAGTTTTTTTTTTTTTTTTTTTTTTCCTCCCTCTCCTTTTAACAGTTACAGAATCCAGAAGTCAGATTTCAGCAACAACTGGAACAGCTCAGTGCAATGGGATTTTTGAACCGTGAAGCAAACTTGCAAGCACTAATAGCAACAGGAGGTGATATCAATGCGGCTATTGAAAGGTTACTGGGTTCCCAGCCATCATAGCAGCATTTCTGTATCTTGAAAAAATGTAATTTATTTTTGATAACGGCTCTTAAATCTTTAAAATACCTGCTTTATTTCATTTTGACTCTTGGAGTTCTGTGCTGATATAAACAAACCCAATATGATGCATTTTAAGGTGGAGTGCAGTAAGATGTGTGGGTTTTTCTTTTTATGTGTGTGTGTGTTTTGGTTTTTTTTGTTTGTTTGTTTGGAACAGTGGGAATCAATGCTTTTTTTTTTTTTTTCCCCCCATTTAAGGCTACTGCATGCATCCAACACTTCTGCATTTACTGTAATTTTTTAAAAACAGATATCACCTTTTATAGTTGGGTGAACCGGTTTTTGTCCTGCATCTCTCCAATTTATTTGCTTTTCAAACATTAGCCTATGGTAGTAATTTATGTAGAATAAAAGCATTTAAAAGAAGCAAATCATTTGCGCTCTATAATTTGTGATACAGTATTGCTTATTGTGACTTTGGCATGAGTTTTTGCAAACAAAATGCTGTAAGATTTATACTACTGACTTTGCTTTATTTGTGTACACATACACATTTGGAACTGCATTTCTAGAAACTTATTGCATCAGGTTATCTGAGCAAAACACCTGTAACCAAAAAAAAGGAATTATAAGGAAATACTCTTAAAGCTGTGTATTTCCTAATTGTATAGAGTCTTACAGCATCTTTGATAAACATCTCTCAGCAAAAGTGCCAGTTAGGTTTGTCAGAAATATAGTAGAAAAGCTGATTCTGGAAGTCTCTTTAAGGACATTTAATTGTACAGAAAACTTATACTGTAACATTGTCTCAGCATTCACAGATTGACTGTAAATTACCTTCATTTTTGTGCAGAATGAAGGAGAACTGTAGTATATACCCCAAAGTGCATTTGCCTAGGACTTTTCAGCTTCTCCCATAGGTAGTTTAACAGGCATTACAACTTGTAATTGAAATGTTGCTTTCACTAAAAGTGCCGTGATGTTTCAGTTACTTTTAACCACCATATAAAAATAGAACTATCTTTTCGGTTTAACCATTTTCTCATGCACAGGCAATACATGAATTTAAAATGATTTGTGAGCCACTTGTTTCTGAAGTGTTTTCGTAGTTCTATTAA
>PVKH010032779.1:0-12118 GCA_004027955.1 Chaetophractus vellerosus | reverse complement strand
TTTACATTCTAGTTTACACTTTGCACTGTGCTATTTTATAGGTTTTGACAAAATGTAAAATGGCCTTTATCTGTCACTGTAATGTCAAACAGGACAATTCCAATGTGCCCCAAATGCACCATGTTCTTCCCTCCCCCTCCTCCCATCATAATCTCTGGTGGCCACTGCTTTCATATCAATGATACAAGTTCTTCCATTGGTTGTCTTTTGTTGTTAAGTGAAGTATTTCTTTATATATTCTGGATAATAATCCTTTATCAGATATGTGGTTTCCAAATATTTTCTCCCATATTGTAGGTTTTCTATTTACTTTCTTGATAAAGTACCTTGAGGAAAAAATGCTTTTTTTTATTTTGCTGAGGTCACATTTATTTCTTTTTCTTTTGCTGCTTGTGCTTTGGGAGTAAAGCCTAAGAAACCACTGTTTTAAAAAAATTTCTGAAGTTGTTTTCATAAATTTTTTTCTCAGAGTTTGGTAGTTTTAGCTCTTTTATTGGGATATGAGAGATTTCCAACTCCATTCTTCTTTTGCAAGATGGCTTAGCTATTCAGGTCCCTTTACCCTTCCATATAAATTTGATGACTGGCTTTTCCATTTCTGCAAAGATGTTGTTGCAATTTTTATTGGGATTATGTTGAATCTATAAATTGCCTTTGGTGGCATTGACATATCAATAATATTTAGTTTTCCAATATTTGAACATGGAATATTCTTCCATTTAGTTAGATCTTCATTAATTTCTTTTAACAATGTTTTGTCGTTTTCTGTATTCCTGTCCTTTACTTTCTTAGTTAGATTGAGTCCTAGATATTTGACTCCTAGCTGTTATTGTAAATGGGATTTTTATTATTTTTTCCTTCTGATAATTCATTGTTTGTGTATGGAAACAATATTGGTTATTGGGTGTTAATTTTGTTCCTTTGTTCACTTTGTTGAATTTATTATTTTTCTCTAGGAACTTTGTTGTGACTTTTTTAGGATTTTCTTTGTATAGGATCATATCATGAACAAATAGGGCAAGTTTTACTTCTTCGTTTCAAAATTGGATGCCTTTTCTTTCTTTTTCTTGGCTAGTTGCTCTGGCTAGAACGTCTAGTACAATGATGAATAACCATGGTTACAATGGGCATGGCATCCTTGTCTTCTTCCAGATCTTAGAAAGTTTTCAGTCTTTCACCATTATGTGGGAATTTAGCTGTGTGCTTTTCATGTATGCTTTTTTATCATGCTGAAGATGTTTCCTTCTATTCCTAGTGTTCTAAGTATAGTTATCAAGAAAAGATGCTGTATTTTTTTCAAATATCTTTTCTGCATCAATTGAGATGATCATGTGGTTTTTTCCCCCCTTAATTCTGTTAATGTGATGTATCACATTAATTGATTTTCTTATGTTGTACCACCCTTGCTTACCAGGGATAAATCCCACTTGATCGTGGTATATAATTCTTTTAATATGCTGTTAGATTCAGTTTGCTAGCATTTTGATGAGGATTTTTGCATCAACAGTTTTCTAAGCCTGGAGCCCGGACTCTCCAAAAATCAAACCCACATCTGAGACTACCATCCACAACACCCACAAACCGCATCCAAAACCAACAGCTGGTCCCTAATGATAAGCTAACTATCCCTTCCACCTTCAGACCCTGAATCCTTTTCTCTTCTAATGCATTTGCTCTAAACTAACCAATCCTTGAAACCCATGGTAAATTTACAAACCTTTACCCCTGAATCACAATAAAGGCACAAGCCCACAGGCCCCTCTCGCTCTGCTTGTGTACTCTCCACCTGCTGGTTGAACCCCTGAGTAAATAGAGCTTCTTGTGGACCTCTCTGGCACCTCTCTCTCTTTCTGGGGCCTGTGAGTAACAAACTATCATTTCTCATGTGTTGTGTACTCGGTTTCCCATTGTGTCTTACCTGACCTCCATCTAGACCCTGATTTAAAATCCAACCTAACTAATTCAAAACAAGCACACGGTGTGTTGGTCATAATCATGGGAAATGAGGCAGAATGCCTTCTGCCTGCTCTTGGTTTACTAATTGGGTCTCTCAAATAGCTAATACTATCTTAGAGGGGCCCATGACTTGCTGACTTATGTCTGTGCTGCTGTGCACCACCACCTGTTGCCTCTGCTGGGTATTACCTAAGTGTCTCACCTCAAATTGGTAGTCCTGTAGACCGGAGTTCCTCCCCAGGAGCTGCAAGCTGCCAACCCTAATACAGCAACAGAGGAAACTCTGTGGTTTCTAGAGCTCCCCCAAATGAGAACTGAGCATTGGGTGACACTGACACTAGGCAACACTGGCTACATAATTAAGGTCTTATTGCAGTTCCAGCAGTAAGAATCCACAAAGCAAAAGACAGGCAACCCCCTTGAGTGATGGGCAACCCCTTGAGTAAGGCAGCTAGGGTTAAACATGTGGGCCAAAAGGGAGAATGCTAGACTTCCCAGAGCCTTACCACAGCAGGTGAGAGAGTGCTGTGGAAGAATCTAACCACTGTGTCTGTGGACCCTGAATATGGGCCTTAAACCTGCCCCTAACTTGAGGCACATCCTCTCCATGGGAAGCACAATAGTATGCCGCAAGCAATGGAGCTGCTAGGGTCCACGATTCTTATGTTGCTGGTATCTTCACTGCTGACGCTTTTTGTCCCCAACCCCATGGGATATAGAGGATCTAATCCCTGTGCAAGATGGCCAAGGAGCCATGTGGTATGTGGGAGCTCAATTGCTTGAGCCACATCCACTTCCCTCCAGTGTTATTTTTAATTTCATCTATTGTGTTTTTCATTCCCATAAGAAGTTGAATATAGATTTGTCATGTGACTGGGCCATACCACTACTAATTATATACCCAGACGAACTGAGAGCAGTGACATGAACGACATCTGCACAACAATGTTCATTGTGGCACTATTCACGATTGCCCAAAGATGGAAACAACCCAGGTGTCCATCAACTGATGAATGGATAAACAAACCGTAGTATATACACATGATGGAACATTATGCAGCAGTAAGAAGAAATGAAGTCATGAAGCATATGACAACATGGATGAACCTGGAGGACATTATGTTAAATGAAGTAAGCCAGACACAAATATACTGTATGATTGTGCTATTATGAACTAAATATATTGTATAAATTAATGGAGTTAATAATTAGAATATAGGTCACCAGAAAATAGGATGAAGATAGACAATGGAAACCTGAGGATGTGCAGCATTGGTAAAAAGGTTGTTTGTAAATCTTTGGAAATGAATAGAAATGGTGAAAGCAAATCATAGTGTTTGTAATTAGCAGATCTATTATATAGGTGTAATAGTGGTTGAAAGGAAAAGTCTAAGGACATGTATATTACTAGAAGGAAAGCTGAAAAATATAACGTGGGATAGTATAACATAGTGAAACCTCATGTGAAACATGAGTATGAATAATATTGCATATATAAGACTCTTTTTACAAAGTATATATACAAAATAACCTAGAAAGACAGAAAAAGAATAGCAGCTATGTACAGCAGGGGAAGCATAGAGACATTGAGAGATGGTGAGTTTTTATTGTAAGTTTGTTTGTCTTTTTAAATTTTTATTATTATTATTAAAATGCTCTAATAATGATTGAAGTGATGAATGCCCAAATATGTGATTTTACCAAATACTATTGATTGTACACTTTGAATGGATTTATCCTTTATTAATATGTATCAATAAAATGATTTGCTTTAAAAAAAAACATTAAAATTCCCAGAGCGGGAACAGGGGAAAGGAATCTTTTTCCTGGGGATGAAATAAGTGTACAAATAGAGCAATCTCAAAAGTTATATCATATATCCAGGGCAAGAACCAAATGAATAAGAGCTTAGAAAATCTGATTAGTGAATCACAAGCTATTTTAAAGGTCTAAAATTAGTTGAACCAAGTGTCAAAGAGGAGCATTAGCACAAAGCCAATCAGCAAGAAAGCCCTAGGCAAGAGAGAGAAACTGATCCCCAGAATAAATACATCAAGAAAATCAGACACCAGCAAAAAATTACTAGCCATACAAAGAAACATAAAGATATGGCCCAGTCAAAGGAGCAAATTATAGTTCCATATGAGATACAGTATCTGAAACAACTAATCAAAGATGTTCAAACAAATCTCCTTTAATCAATTCAGTGAGATGGCTAAAGAGATTAAGGATATTAAGAAGATAATGGATGAGAATAAAGAATTTGAAAGCTCATAAAGGAAAAAAACAGATCTTATGGGAATGAAAAGCACAATAGATGAAATTAGAAATACACTGGAGGGGAGCACATGTGGCTCAAGCAACTGAGCTTCCACCTACCACATGGGAGGTCCCAGATTCAGTTCCCACTGCCTCCTGGAGAAGACCAGCAAGACAGCAAGCTGGCGCAATAAGCAGGTGCAGTGAGCTGACACAACAAGATGATGCAACAAAGGAGACACAAAGAGGAAAGAAAATGAGAGATACAACAAAAGCAGGGAGCTGAGGTGGCTCAAGTGATTGAGAGCCTCCCTTCTACATCTGAGGTCCCAGGATCAGTTCCCAGTGCCTCCTAAAGAGAAGATGAGCAGACACAGAGAGCACACAGCAAATGGACACAGAGAGCAGACAGCAAGTGCAAACAACAAGGGAGGGGGAAATAAATAAATTAAATTAAATCTTCTAAAAAATAAATAAAGTGTTACTCAACAAGAAAAAAATACACTGGAGATAGATAACAACAGACTTGAAGAGGCAGAAGAAAGGATTAGCTAGCTAGAAGACAGGGCTTCCAATATTGAACAAACAGAAGAACAGATAGAAAAAAACAATGGAAAAAATTGAGCAGTGCATCAGGGAACTGACTGACAGCACAAAGTAACAAACATAAGTGTCATGTTTGTCCCAAAAGAAGAGAAGGGAAAGGGGGCAGAAGGAGTATTTGAGGAAATAATGGTCAAAAATTTCCCAACTCTTTTGAAAGACTTAGATATCTATGTCCAAGAAAAACAACATACATAAATCTGAATAAATACGATTAGACCTATTCCAAGACATTTACTAATTAGAATGTCAAATGCCAAAGATAGAATTCTGAAAACAGCAAGAGAAAAGCAACTCATCCCATAGAATGATGTCCAATAAGACTAAGTGCTGATTTCTCATCAGAAACCACGGAGGCAAGAAGGCAATGGTATGCTATATCTAAGATAAAGAAAGAGAAAAACTACTAGCCAAGAGTTCTACATTTTTCCAAAGAGAAAATATAAATGGCAAACAAAAAAACATGAAGATGTTCAACATCACTGGCTATTAGAGAAATGCATATCAAAACTACAATGAGATATCATTTCACACCTATTAGAATGGCCACTATATAAAAGAAGAAACTACAAGATGGTAACAAACCAGATGACCATCAACCAATGAATGGATTTTTTAAAATTGTGGTTTATACATATGATGGAATATTATTCAGCTGTAAGAAGAAATGAAGTCATGAAACATATGACAACGTGGATGAACCCTGAGGAAATTATGTTGAGTGAAGCAAGTCAGATGCAAAAGGACAAATAGTCTATGATTGTGCTATTATGAACTGAACATAGTGAGCAAATTCACAGAGTTAATATCTAGACTAGAGGTCACCAGAAGATAGACTGAGGATAGAGAATAGAAAGCTTAGGCTTAGTCTGTGCAGAATTAGTAAAAATGGTTGTGTGTAATGTTTGGAAATGGATAGAAATGTTAAAATCACATTATAGTTTTTGTAATAAGCAGCACTAATAAATGGGTATTATATTGGTTGAATGGGAAAGTCTAAGATTGTGTATATCACTAGAAGTAAAGCTAAAAAATGAAACATGGGACTCTATAGCATAGAGAACCCTCTTGTGGAAAATGAGTATGGGTAACAGTGCATTATAAGAATGTTTTCCTCTGAAACAAAACATTAATGGTACAAGATGTTAAAACCAAGATGACACTTGGGAAAAAATACAACCAAAGCAAACTATGAACTGAAGGATATAGTATTATATTAATATGCTCCCACTGATGGTTTAAAAAGGAAATATTCTAAGTGAAAGAAACTAGAGACAAAGTATACTATATATTGTTTGATTCCATCAATTCAAAATGTAAATACAAATAAATTTATAGAGACAGAAATGAAGTAGCAGTTATGTATGGTAGGGGAAGGATAGAGGGATTGAGAGGTGACTACCAAGTGGTAGGAGGTTTTGTTTCTTGGAGTAAAGAAAATGTTCTAATATTTATTGCAGTGATAAATGCACAATTATGTGATTATACCAAACGCCACTGGTTGTACATTTTAGATGGATTGTATGGTGTATGAATACATTTTAATTAAATTGTTTAAAATTTTTAAAAAAGAATTGGTACAAGAGGCATTTCCCAAGTCATGCCCCTTGTACATCAGGAATGGATTTTATATTCGATACCCTGGTTACCTCCACTTATGCCTCTTGGAGTATTTGAACTAAGTATGGCAAGCAATGGCTCCTACGGGTTTTTTTTGATAAAGTCTCCCTGTGTATACTGCCCATTATACCCTATTAGAAAGTGCAGAGCATGGCTACAGGACTACAACCAATCAGCCTGCACATGCAGATTCCCATAATGCCATGGGTGAAAGATAATTCCCAGCAGGAGCTCAGTGTGGCCACTGAAGCCTCACTGGTAAAGTGGAAATGATACGTACAGGAGAGGGCTAAACCTGACAAACAGGACCTTTCCAAATTACAGAAGGATGTGGCTTGCCTCATGTTCAGCCCCTTGCCTACAGGTCTTGAGATGCTGGCAATGGCACCCCCATAACCCACTTCTCTAGCCAAATGGGGAGCCCTTTGGAACCAACAGTCTGACATAGAAAGGGAGTTGATATATCTCATCGATGGCAATGCTATTGCTCTATGCAGCAATATACAGCACACTGGAGGGCGTTATCACCCAGCCTCAAACACCCTGCTTACCCAATATGGCTGTTTGGGGTCTGTACAGGTAGCAGAGCTGGATGCAGTCTACTTAGCCCTCCAGGATACTCTGAGCTGCCCAATCTCTAAATTGTCACTGATTCTTGAGTGCTGGCCAAAGGACTGGCAGGGGCATCAGGTCAATGGCAACAAAATAATTTTATCATACAAGGAAGGCCCTTGTGGGGGGCTCCACATCTGGAAACAGCTTCTCACCTATTTCCATATATACTCACCACACAGGACTCACTGTTCAATTACACTGCTATTAAACTACCCAAAATTCATTCTTACACAGCATATCCAGCAGGTCCCTCAGAGACTGCCCACTCAGGTTCCCCAAGCTTCCCTTACCAACTAGCAATCTGGGACCAGAGCACCTCAGGCCTCAGAGACTCCTCTGCCCTGGAGGAGTAGTCACATAAGAAGGAAATGCCTCCAGACCCATCACTAGCCAAAAGAATTACTAAAGGTTGTGACTTGTACTCTAAAACCAAGCATTTGCATCCCAAGGATGTGGTCATATTCCATTATGGGTGGGGGGAATGATCCCTTCTCCCATTACCATATTAATTATATAGAACCACTTTCCATCACTGTTGGAGCCACCAGAAAGTGGAGATTAAGATTCCCAAATCAAGCCGTGGAACAGTCTGGGTGTGTCACCTTCAGAAACTGGGTCAAGAAAAATTATATCTGGGGGATGCCACTCACATCAAAAAATGACCTCGGGGCCGACTCGATAGCCCAGTGGATAGGGTGCCGGCATACCACATGGGAGGCCCCGGGTTCAATTCCCGGGGACCTCTCCTAGCGGGCAGACCGCCTTGAGAATGGCAAGCCGCCATGGGCGGGCCGGAGCCGCCGTGGGCAGGGCAAGAAGCTGCCACGGACATGGCAAGAGCCGCCATGGGCAGGGCAGGTCGCCCGTGGATGGAGCGCAGCCAGCCACCCGCAAACTGAAAGCCAGCCGTGAACGGACGCAGAGACCGCCCACAAGCGGGGAAAGCCGTGCCTGCGCAGTGACCACTCTCGGCGCGTCGCCGCAGCAGGGGGAATGGGAGATATGTAATAAAATAAATAAATCTTTTAAAAAAAAAAATGACCTCCTTTTACCCTGCCATGAGTGCCTATTATCCATACAAGGCACAACATCTGGGGTGGTAAGCGCAAGGCATAGAGCAAGCCCAGAGAGAAGGCATTATGCAATCTCTTAGAAAGTAAGAAACACCAAGACTGGCTGTCATGATACAGTAGCAGTATAAAAAGCCAGTCCTCACCAACTGTTGCAATGTCAATGTTAGACCTGGCTCTGGGTTTTAGTATTTATGCTGGCTACATGGGCCATAAGCTTATTTACTGACTGACCCATGCAGGCCCAGGTATGATTAAACAATTCTCAATTAATCATAAAACTATATCTAGGTATGGGACAAAGGTGATTGCTAGCTATAGCTCCTCAGTCACCTGAGCCCAGCATGCCTCCTAGCATAGCTGAGGACCCAAAGCTATCCAACCTATATATCAAATAAGTCCACTAGCACTAATGCATAAATGCTTCTCAACCCAGGTGTAATCTAAATAAGATTCTTATACATCACCTATGGCCTCACTAGTGTAATCAAATCAAATCTGCATGACTAATTGTCCTCCACCTCAACCTACCAGACATACTATTTAAGAGCTTAAATTGCCAAGAAGTCCTAGAAAGACTTAACACCAAATTGATATCTATATTGGCAACATATTATCCCTGTGGAGAGCAATGTGGGGGGCGGGGGCTGTGCATGAACACCAAAGCCTTTGCAGAACAGCAAAAGCCTTTAGACAAAAGCAACTTAGACAAATCCCTAAAAGTCATGGAGCTCTGTGATGACAACCTTTTATAGAAACCTGCTGATACCATGGGAAGAGCTACCCAATGGTATTTAAAGGTCCTTGACAAGATTCCTCATCCCTTATGGATTGCTTTCTAGAGGAGATATCCATACCCAGGTTGCCCTCCACCCCCCACACTCACTTCAGACCACATATCTCCAGCCCACAAGTTTGCCAAAGGAGATGACACCACCCAAGCCCACCACTAAGCATCACACACTTTTGTCACCCCAATGAGCCAGAGCTACCCCTACTCATAAGCCAGCTAATGAACCCAGATGCTATTGTGAGAAACAGAAAGGAAACCATCAGAATACTCTCTAGCTAAAATGACAGACTGCCTGACCCTGGGTCACTCCTGCTTATGTGATGCCCTGTTGTTATCAGGACGCCCTCCTCCCAATCTTGAAGCTGCCATGCACTCTGCCACTGCCTACTGGCAAGCTAAATGTTGTCTCTTTAATATTACATAGCAGGGACAACCTTCCAACATCTATGGGCCCACATGTTTGTCCTCAATTCTTTTGCCTGATCTCCAATCCCTCTATATGCTAATAAGGGCTAATACAACAATAAATAGATTGCTTAGCCCAGATAGTCTTGGACAACTGCCTAGTCTTAGACTACCTCTAGACCAAAAAAAAAAAGGGGAGGTGGAGTATGCTTATAAAAAGGGGGGAGGGGGTGTGCTATAAAAAAACCTCCTGCCACACATATATTAATAATTTGGAGCAGGTCAAAATCACCATAGAAAAGATGGCTCAAGAGATTAAGGTGTTTCACAATATAACCAAGATATTTCAAGACATCTCAAATCTTAAAAAAGCCTCCAAGACAACTAACAAGGAAATGATGATGGACAGCGCCCATATGAAGGAACAAAGAGTGTCTGCAACTGCAAGCAATACAGTTCCATCCATCTGCCCCATGGGATATAAGCCCCCTCACAATTAGAAGCAAAGTGGGCATCACCATCCCAAAATCCTCAAAACTGGGGAATGAACAATGGACTGAAGTAGACTTATTACTATTCTATTATAGACTTATTACTATTCTAGCAATGGAAGAACTTGTATCATTGATATAAGGGCAGTGGCCATCAGAGGTTCTGAGGGCAGGAAGAAGAAAGAAGAGGTGTAACATGGGGCATTTTGGGGACATTGGAATTGTCCTGCATGACATTGCAGTGACAGATACAGGCCATTATACTTTTTGTCAAAATCTATAAAATTGTGCAGGGCAGAGCTTAAGCTATAATGTAAACTACATTCCATGGTTGGTAGTAATGCTTCAATATGTTTTCATCAATTGTAGCAAATGTACCACACTTTTAAAGAAAGATGTTGTTAATGGGAGAAAGTGTGGGATGGGGAGGTGGATGGGGCATATGGGATTCCCCTATAATTTTTATATACATTTTTGTAATCTAAAGCATCTAAACAAATGAAGAGAAAAAAATTTTAAAGCCTCCAACATTTACTCCTGGATATTACAAAAAGGGTGGGGAGGGAATGGCTACAGGGTTCTTGTTTTTACTATTTACTGGCATTTTTTAATAACCAAAATCCACAAGTGTCTTACTCCCTGGCTCAAGTATCTAAGCCCCTGGCAGTAAATATATCAGCCACCCAAATTGCCACAATACTCAAAATAAATGATGCCTAGGCATCAAAGGATGGATTGTCATAACTATTAAAAACTTTTAGCGTGGGACATGATGAGCCTCCCTGGCAACGAGGGATTACTAACAAATGCCAACAGGCAACATGACTGGAAAAAGACTACGAATAAAAGGGGGAAATGGTAAAGACAAATGATTTCATAGGGCTGAGAGACTTCAAAGTGAGTCGGGAGGTCAACCCAGAGGTAACACTTATGCAGATCTCAGTAGGACTTCCTAGGCTTCCAATATAGATATCATCCCAAACAGAGGGCCTCCTGAGGGCTTTAGAGATATCCAGGTCCTATATCAGGGAAGATAGCCCCAGAGTTTGGTGCCTTACCGGTGAGCCCTAATTTGGAATCCTTGCTCCTGAGAGTGACAGAGTCTGACCAAAATATGTCTTCACTGCACATGGTCCATCTGTCTCTTCTATTCAAACCTATATTTAATGCAAGAGTTTTAGGTGAACTTCCAGAGACCTGAGACTATGGGCTGTCTATGCACCAACTGGGTTCAGAGGCTCTGTGGACCTGCAACTCCTACTCTACAACTCAATGGACTCACCCAGGACACCTAGTGGGGAGATGACGACGGATGATGGCTATCCTGGGGAATGGAGAGAGCCTGCAGCTGCAGGCAGGATAATCTCTTCCATCATATCCATGAGATATAAGCCCTCTCTCACTTGGTGGTGGAGGGGACATCACCATCCTAGACTCCTCAGGACTGGGGGAAGAGCTATGGACTAGAGTGGACTTATTGGTGTCCTGTTATAGACTTGTGATTCACGCAATGGAAGAAATTACAAAATTATGTGGAGCCAGGGGCCCTGGATGCTTTGGGGGCAGGGAGAGGGAAAGGCAGTTGTAATACGGGGGCTTTTTTGGGGACTCTGGAATTGTCCTGGATGATGTTGCAATGGAGGATATAGGTCATTGTATATCACCATGTGTCATGCAGAACTGTGTGGGAGAGAGGGTGGTCTACAGTCTGAACTGTGGTCCATGCTTGGTGGCAAAGCCCCAAAATGTGTATATCTATCACAGGTGTTGTGCCAAACTGATGAAGGATGTATATGTGGGAGGTTGTGGGAGGTGTGGGAGGTGGGGCATATGGGTACTCCTAAAATTTCTGTGTAACATTTATGTAAACCGATGTATCCTTTAAAAAAATTAATAAAAAAGTGGAAAAATAAAAAATAAAAAAATAAAATTAAATAAAAAATTTGTGTGCTGCTTCAGCATCAATTTTTCCTGAAGTCGCTAGTCTCAACACTGTCATTTGGCCTAGTTAATAACTACTTTTCCACCCCTGACTCCCCAGAGTGCAAACCCACAGCCATGGCTACCACCCACACACCTCACTCAAAACCCACAGCTGGTCCCAAATGATAAGCTAACCATCATCACCACTCTCAGACTCCTAGTCCCTTCCCCTTCCTGCATACATTAAACTAATCATCCCCACCACCCTCAGACCCCTACTCCCTTCCCCTTCCTACATGCATTTAAACTAATCAGTCCTTGACTTGTGGGAAATCTATGAACCTCCACCCCTGAACCACAATAAAGGCACAAGGTCTGTCTCT
>PVKH010032778.1:0-12117 GCA_004027955.1 Chaetophractus vellerosus | reverse complement strand
GTTGCGGGGACACACCGAGACCAGTCACCACGCAGGCGGCTTTGCCCCGCTTGTGGGCGGCTTCTGCTTCCATTCACGGCCGACTCCGCTTCAGTTCGCGGGTGGCTGGCTGTGCTCTGTTTGCAGGCGACCTGCCCTGCCCGTGGCGGCTCTGCCCTGTCCGTGGCAGCTTTTTGCCCTGCCCATGGCGGCTCTGCCCGCCCGTGGCGGCTTGCCCTTCTCAAGGTGGTCTGCCCGCTAGGAGAGGTCCCCAGGAACCAAACCTGGGGCCTCCCATGTGGTATACCAGCGCCCTATCCACTGGGCTATATGGCTGGCCCCATTTCTTTTTTTTTTAAAGATTTATTTTTATTTATTATACATCCTCCCCTTTTTTTTGTTGTTACATATTCCCCCCCTTTCTGCCTGTTCTTGCTGTGTTCATTTTTGCGTTCTTCTGTGTCTGCCTTTGTCTCCCCCCGCTGCAGCGACACGTCGAGTCAGCCCACTGCGCAGGCGGCCCACCCCGCTTGCAGGCGGCTCTGCTCGTGGGTGGCTCTGCTCTGTTCGCGGGCGACTTGCCCTGCCTGTGGCGGCTTTTTGCCCTGCCCACGGCGGCCTGCCCTCTCAAGGCGGTCTGCCCACTTGGAGAGGCCCCGGGAACCGAACACTGGGCCTCCCATGTGGTGAACCGGCGCCCTATCCATTGGGCTACAGCTGGCCCCCTCCTTTTTTTTTTTTTTTTTTTTTTTTTGTTTTTTTTTTGCTTCTTCTTGCTGTGTTCATTTTTCTCTGCGTTCCTCTGTGTCTGCTTGTCTCCCTCTGCTGGGGCAACCTGCCAAGTCAGCTCACCGGCGCAGCAGCCCACCTGCTCGTGGGGGCTTGCCTTTGTCTGCGGCAGCATGCCCCGCCTGCAGCAGCTTGCCTTCCCGAGGTGGTCCGCCCACCCAAGGAGGCCCGGGGACTGAACCCGGGGCCTCCTATGTGGTAAACCGGCGCCCTACCAACTGGACTATGCAGCTGGCCCCTGATATTTCTATTACAGTTACCATTGGGCTTAAATTTAACATCCTAAATCGGTAACAGTCTAATTTGTTTACATACCAACTTAACATCAATAGTATACACAGGCTATTTTCCTATATATCCTTCTATTTGTCCACTTTTTATGTAGTGCTCGTCACAGACTGCATGTTTACACATTGAGTCCCAAACCATTGATTTATCATTAGATTTTATGCATTTGCCTTTTAGATCCTCTTGGAAGTAAACAGCACTTTAAATGTGTGTTCCCCTGCCTTCATGGTTTCCTATGAGAAATCGGCATTAGATCTTTTTTGAGAGTCCCTTGTATATAACACGTGGCTTCTCTCTTGTGACTTTCACAATTCTCTTTGGCATTCAGCAGTCTGGTTTTGTCATGGTGTGGGTCTATTTGTGTTTATCCTGTTTGGAGTTTGTTGAGCGATTTGGATATGTATATTCATGTCTTTTGTTAAGTTTGGATGTTTTCAGCCATTATTTCTTGGAATATTCTCTTTTCCCCTTTCTCTCTTCCTTTTCCTTCTGGAACTCCCACAATATGTATATTGGTACACTTGATGGTGCCCCACAGGTTCCTCAAGCTCTGTTTCCTTTTCTTCATTCATTCTTCCAGCTCCTCAAACTGAATGATTTCATCTGTTTTATCTTTAGGTTCTCTGGTTCTTTCTTCTGCCAGCTCCAATCTGTTGTTGAACCCCTCTAGGGAAATTTTAGTTTCTGTTACTTTCATCTTCAAGTTTAGTTCCTTTTTAGAATGTTCATCTATCATTTTCCTGATTTTCTTTAATTCTTTTTTTTTTTTTTTTTTAACCAGGAGGTCCCAGAGATCAAACCCATGTCCCTCCATATGGGAGACGGGCGCCCAACCATTTGAGCCACATCCGCTCCCCTCTTTAATTCTTTATTCATGTTTTCCTTTAGCTCTTTGAGCATTTCTGGGGCGTTTTTTTAAGTCTGATATGTCCCAGGTGTGGTTCTTCTCATTGATGGTTTCTAATGCTTTAATCTTCTCCTTTGCCTGGGCTATTGCTTCCTCTTTCATTGTATGTTTTGTAATTTTTTGCTGAAACTCATATATATTGATATTTTAATGTGTTGTCACTGGAATTTAGACTTTGAGGCTTCTGTTCCTTCAGCTTGTATCCAGTTATTATTATTACAGAGCTTTCCTTGAATGTCAGGAATTAACAATAACAACAAACTTGAAGAAAAAAAGGAAAACACCTTTCCCAGTCTTTGTAGATTACCTGTGGGAGTGCTCTTCTTTAAAGCTGATCCACACAATGAGTTTAGAGAATAGTCCAGAGTGTAGAGGCCTCCCTGATCCTTTCTGCCCATGCATCTTGTCTTGGGTATTCGCATGTGGCCCTGGGAATTCCCCAGTTTACAAACAATCAAATGTACCCTCTTCCCTAAGCATTTCCTCATGGTCCTGGGCATTGCATGTCCTGCAGCCAGCAATCCCTTGCCTTAGGCAGCCTCTTGACTGCTCTCCCACAGAGTTCTTTTGGAGAGCTTGGTGAACTTCCTCCTACACATTGGGCAAGTTCTGGAATAGCAAGTTCCTCAGACCACCACTAGGCAGATTGGGCCAGACATACCTGTTCCTAACATGTGCATGAGGATTACTTTGCTCCCTCCAGATCCGAGACAAGGGAGCTATACACTGGGGGCACAGGCTGGCTCAGCCCCAAGCCGATAAGGGGGGTGGGGAAGCAGCCAGCCAGGGCACCGTGCAATCCTACTGCTTTTAAGTTACCTTTTTTTTTTTGACTCTGTACTTTTCCCTGTTACTGCATTCCTTTAACTGTTTTCTGGAACTTTCAGAAGAGAAATCTTTCTGCCATTTCTTGCTGGTTTTTCAAAGCTTTCTGTCAGAGCAATGGAGCCCTGAAGCTTCTCATGCTGCCATTTTGAACCAGCAGTATTGTTTTAAAGTAAAAAGTTTTATATAGAATAGAGGAACATTGCCTATCCTGTTAGAGTTTATTGTTAGCTATCCATTCGTGAAATCAAGTATTGGATTCATTGTGATCCCTGGTCAGTCATTTTGATGTCCATTTTTTCTTCATAAAGTAAATGGTAACAGCAAGAAGATTACATATAAGTTTTAATTGTCTAGCACCAAGTAGAGAAAGCATCAGCTGCTTCCAAAAAACCTGACCCTTCCTTCTTCATACTGTAGATGCAGGAACATTTATTTTAAAACTTGCCTGTTACACATACCTTATTCATTTGACAAGAATAATATTGAGCACATAGTATGGGCCAAACATTGTTCTGTGCACTGTTTTGTTTTTGTTCTTTAGATTTATTATTTATTTATTCCGCCCTTGCTGCTTGTGCTCACTGTTTCCTCTCTGTGTCCATTCACTGTGCATTTTTCTGTGTCTGTTTGTCTCCCTTTGTTGAATCATCTTGCTGTGCTGGCTTTCCACAGGCGCGGGTCAGCTTGCCTTCACCAGGAGGTCCCTGGAATCGAACCCGGGGCTTCCCATGTGGTAGACAGGAGCCCAGCCGCTTGAGCCATATCCACGTCCCTCTATGCATTGTTGATATACCTTTATAAAATACTTTGATCTACAGTAAAACACTATGACATGTAACCACTAAAACCCTAATTTAATATGACATATTATAGCTTTATTATATTTTTCTTTGTGTGCAAACATAAGTGTTACTTGATGATGATGATGATGATTTGAATTTTTCAAACATTGGTTTAAATTTAATTCTTAAAGGTATACACATAGATTTTTGTAATTTAAGGATTTTAATCAGAAGAAACATTTCTACTGTTGAGAGCAAAGAAGAGTTGGGAGGATCCTTGCTAACTTTCTCTAAAACTTTGAAGAGATTCAGGCTTTATAATACTTTGAGGTCTTTTGCCAGTATCATGCTGTACAGAATGTTCACTGCCTTTAAGACCATTCACTGTTACATACTTAGTGGCTAATACAGTGGAGACATACATCAGAGGCTTGAGTAAATGTTTATTAAATAAATGATTAAGGATCATTAAGTGGAGAGTTTAAGGAAATGAGATATAGTCTAGGACTTTTACAGATTTGTCGTAAATTTGTATGTGTGTTCAAAATCGGTTAATGTAACCTGACTAAAAAGTAACCTAACAACTTTTTGGGGGGGTGCATGGTGAAGAATGTCCAGGAAAGAGCATCTAGGGGTCACAGTATTTTCTATGTTCTATATAGTACTTCTGTTTTACCTAATTATTATTTTTCCGTAGCCCAGGAGTTCTATTTCCAAAGAAAGAGCCAGATGATACTAAAGATGAGGATGAAGATGAAGATGACTCATCAGAAGACGACGACTCTGAGGATGAAGAGCCACTACCTAAGAGAAGGTGTGGAAGTATGAAAAACCCTTCTTTGGGAGGAGGGTGATAAGTATTTTAGAGTTGAAAATAGTACTATTAGGAGAGACTGAAGATAGAAGAGTGTTTTAACAACTCAAGATCCTTCTCAGGTTCTTTTTTTAACATTTGAACTTGTCTTCTCCCTTGAAAATTCAGGGGCTGTGAACTTATGAAGCACTATGAATGTGTAATTTACTTTTTGATCAAACTTATATATGTCCATTAGTTTGGGTATTCAAAGAAAAAATAATCCCATATTTTCATAAGAGCATCATGGAATTTCATGTCAACTTCCTTGATTGGTTGAGTTTTTAGTAGCTTTTTAGTAAAGCATCTAGGTTTAAAAAATAATAATAAATCACATTCCTATCCTTGACATAGGTGACTTCTACCTGTGCCATTTCTTTTTTGGCAGAGCATCTGGTTGTCCTGGCAGAGTGAATCTCTCATGTATACTAAGCAGTTGCTTTGCTCTTTGGTTCTCACAGGTTGCAGAAGAAAACCCCAGCCAAGTCCCAAGGGAAAGTTGCATCCGTGAAGCAGAGAGGGTCCAAGCCCACACCTAAAGTGCCCGCTGCCCAGCGGGGAAAAGCTAGGCCCCTGCCCAAGAAAGCCCCTCCCAAGGCCAAAACTCCTGCCAAGAAAGCCAGACCTACACCCTCAGTCATCAAGAAACCTAGTGGTGGCTCTTCAAAGAAGCCTGCAGCCAGTGTGAGAAAGGAAGTGAAATTGCCTGGCAAAGGCAAATCTACCATGAAGAAGTCTTTCAAAGCAAAAAAGTAAATTTTATAGGAAAAGAGGGTATCATGATGAAATTCAAAATCTTATTTTCTAAGGTCAGTGTGCATTTGTTTTAGTTTTGTTGCTTTTCAAATTACATTTTTTCCTCCCCTATGAACATTGTGGGAAGGGAATATAAATAAACCAACTTAGGCATTTGTTAGCTTTAGGCACTTTTCTTGGTGCCTGCCCCTCCTTTTAAGTTCTGCAATAATCCTGGACTTTCCTAGACTATGTAATCTATACTTGTCCCTGTCCCCTATCCCCCCACCCCCCCCCCCCAGTCCCCTTTGGTTTTTTTGTTCCTTGCAGTTTTACCCAAACAGTTGGCAAGATTTTTATATTTGTGGAAAGCATCTAGAATAGGATGCTGGTCAGGTGATGGAAATTCAAAAAGAGGCAGTACAGCAGTAGCTGAATTGTAAAGCCTCCTACCCGGAGACTTCAGTTATGACTATAGTAATGGATCTTATTTATAAAACTACTCCACTAACCTTTCTCTCCAACTGTAAACAGATGTCTTCTTAGCTTTGGGAATAAGCCAAAAACATTTTGATCTCACTTGATTCTGAAGATGCAGGATGCCTTTGGGCCACTTTTCACAGTGATCAATTTCCAGGTATTTTTCACTGGCCCAGGGTCTTGGATTCCCTTGACAGCAAGCACAAGTTCTCTCCACCACTTGATTTTTGACTGAAGGAAAGGAATATATTGAATCTGTGATTTCTGGTGTCACCCATGTTACCAAAAATCAAAACATATAAAATCTTCTCGATGAAATGTTTAAATATATTTTTTAATATTTGGAGCAGGAGTTGTTGCTTCCTGTTTGCCTTTTTTATAAGGAAATGTTGGAGAGTTACATCATTGCTAATATAGAGATGTTAAGTGGAAAAACATACAATTTGCTAAAATAAACTAGATTCCAGAGTCATCTTTGGGTTACTCCCCCACCCCCGTTCTTTCCACAGCACTTTTGATATCAACAAATGGCTTCCTTTTGGAGATATTAAAACGAGAAAAAAAGCAAATGAAGCCTAACTACCTACCCTTTATTTGTATTTGTTTTGGTATTGTGAAGTTGTGTTAAATAGCACTAGCTTTCTACTTGAGAAGTACTGATTTCCAGTAATCATTTATCTTCTCAGTAGCACTTGACATTTTAATTGTCTTAAGCTTTTTGGTGTACATCTTCTGGCCCTTTGAGTGTTGCCAGAGGCTAAAGATGTTTGTTTCCTTTTCATTCCATTTGCATTGTCTTCTGGGATCCCTTCTTCAGCCTAAACTATGGCTGGGAAACGGTCTTGAGAAGATTGGCTTGAATTAGATCCAAAATCATGTGTGATCCCATCATGAATTCATTGGAATTTGTGTTGCATGTAAGGCAATCTTTCCTGTTGTAAATTTTCCTTTTTTATGTACATATATTTTGAAAAATATGAATAAACATGAAATTTTAAAAGCTGCTGAACTGTAGCTTATATTTAAAAGTTTCTAGTTTATCTTCAGAAATACTTGTGTTACCCTCAATTTGAGTCTTTATTCTGCTCTTTGCAATAGATGCCATCCACTTTCCTTTTTAAATACAAGCTCCAGTTTATTTGCTTTTATGTGGATGTTAAATGTTTCTACATATATTGAATGCTGATAGTAGTTAATGAATCAAAGATATTTTTAAAAATCATTTTGTATTTTAAGAACTATTTTCAAGAGGATAGATCCCAGTTTTTCATGATCTCATTATTCAGGTATGTCCTTGACTAGAAGAAACTATAGCACTCCAAAGGATATCAGATAAATCCTAGATACCTAATTTTAGAAAGTAATTCTAATTTCTGTTGCTATTTTGCAGTTCTTAATATTTTATGTGTTAGGTACCTGTGTCAAAAATTCTCTGCTCTTCTGGAATCAAAAGTTGCAGGATTTTGGTTGTTTTTTGCTTAATTTTGATTTGTTCTATGATCCTGCTTTTAAAAAGGCTTACTGAGCAATCACATTAGGAACTCAAACATAGAGCGAGAAATTTAGACTTGATCATTTAAGATCAACTTTGACATTCTATTAAGTTCACAAAGTTCACATAACGACAGTTACTTGCGTCAGCATCATGTAAAGCAAAAAGACAGGACAGCCGTTGTATTCCTCCACTGAAAAGCCCCAGCTGTTGAAAACATTGTATCTTACTTATGTTGAGATAAAGGAATGTTTGATTTTTCTCTTCCAGGCATTCTAAAGGAGCAAAACATTTATAATTTTTACTTCCATGATAACAGAAGGGAAACAGCAAACCCAAAGAGGGAATACCAGCAATCTCTAGCATGGATCAGTGGCTTCAGTACTCTTTGTTAATCGTGCAGTGAACTCAATTACAGTGTTTCATATATTTTGTGAAACTACATACAAGCTGCTTTTGATAAATGAATCTCAGAAAGTGCTGGGAGAGAGACTGAAAGAAAATTTACCATTGTGGAGAATCCTGGAGACATTTTCTTAATATGACAAAAGCATTCAACCCAGATAACCCAATCGTAACCATCCACATGGGCTTCATTAAGGGAAGCCTGACACGATGTAAATCTTAGAAAACAGATATATGTTTTAATCATGTCTATTGGGAATAATTAACAAAAAAATTACATGAAAATAACTAAACAATATGCCACATACCTTTGACATTTTTCCCATTGTTCCTCTTTTACGAAATTTTGTTAGCCTTAAGTCTAAGTTTGCTAACCTTTTCTTATACCTATCTTAAAGATCCCTATGAAATTATTCTTTTTCAGGCTGAGATACTCTTGCCATCCTGATAGGTTAGGAGAAAGAGGTAAAGCCAGCCATGTTCATTAATTGCTGCATTTAGCCAACTAAGAACATTAGTCTAAAAATTTAGGGTTATGGTTAAGGTTTCCCATTTTTGGAATCTGAAAATCAAGTACTTTATTTCTCTTTAAATTAAGTAAAATTTCTAATTTTATCCATGAAAGAAGGGAGATAACTATCCTTAATTGGAAGATGAACATTATAAACTATTCCCCGAAAGGTTCTGGTTGACATTCCACCATATAGAGTTGCTTTTATGTTTTCATGGTGGAACGGAAGGTCACTCACTCACTTCTACAGAGCAAAAGCTAATGAACAGAATTGTTAACTGTTGGCATAGAAGCCACTTAAAGCTTGTACAGATTGCTAAAACAATATCCCTCATCAGCTGCATTGAGCTTTTTAAACTAATCTCTATCATCTTTATTATTATTTCCTATTTTCTGATACATTTTTCCACAAGATTCTTAGGTTTAATGGCCTTTTTTCTGTTAGAAAATTTTCTCCCATTGATTATTTATCAGCTTAATTTTAACTGGGGTTTTAATTGTTCCTAATGTTTTATCAGTAACTGGTGTGTCAGGCTTAAAAAGGTACCTTCCCAAGCTATTTTCTTCAAAACTTGAAACCCTCTTTCTCTTAAAGTTGTATATGAATGTATAATTAACACAATTATCTATTACTAAATTTTTGCTTAGCAAAGCAACCTTACTCTGTGGTGCCTGAGTATGTTTGAAAAAGGGTGTTTATATAAAAGTTTGGCTCATTACTTTCTATAAATATAATAGCGATAACAATAATAGCTAATTGAGTTTCTTCCACTTGCCAACCTCTGTCATTGTTTATAATCCCCATTTTACAGTATAGAAAACTGAGTCACAGAATGAGGTTCAGTAACTTGCCCCAGGTCATAGTAAATGGCAAAGCCAGAATTAAAACTCAGGCACTGTGATACAGAGCCATTTCTAACTGCTTTGCTTGATTGCCTCTTAAGACCTGTACGGGTCATTCTCAAATCCTAGGAATTGGATGTTTTCTGACTTCCTCACAGTTTACTTATTATAAGAGCATTCTTTCTGTACACAAAATGCTGATACCTGTGAGAGCTTCCCCCCACCCCAGGAGCCACAGCTTCTATCAGAACTTTAATGTTGCTAAGTGAGCATCTTTTTTATCTTCTCTATAAACCGTGAACTTGTATTTCATGAGACCCACCAAGAGAAATTCCAAACTGGGGCTTTTTTCAACAAATGAATTTTTTAGACATGATAGCTGCTTAGTAATCATGAGCTGGAATATTAGAAATCCTTGCACTTATACTCATGATTCTGAAAGAGACCTTGTTCATCCAGTCTGTCCTGCTGTCTGGTCAGATTTGTCTGCCCAATACCAGTAGATAGTCTTTTCCTGTTCTCAACCCAGAGTGTTTCACAATATAGTTAGTCATCCATTTTACAGTTTAAGAACTTCTGCTCTGATAAAATTCTTCCCATGTCAAAGCTAAATCTCTTATGTTATCTGTTTGTATAACTCAAAATTTGCTATATAGAATAAGAAATTTTCATCAATTCCAAATTGAAATTGACTCCTGTTGTGAGTACGTAACTCAGCCAAGTATCCTAACATTTGTGATTGACTATGGCTCTTCACTATGGTCATTGGGGGGTCTTATCATTTACCAGCTGCCTGACTACTTAATCTCCCTGAGCCTTATTTGTAAAATAGAGGATACAGTCTGTTTTTAGAATAAACACCCAGTGGCAATGTGAGATAATCAAGCATTAAAGAAAGATTGAACTATGTTTACTACACTACAGTTACTGAAGCATTTTGGAATTTTCAGAAACACTGATTTTTTTTTAAAGATTTATTTTATTTATTATATATCCCCCCCTTTCTGCTTGTTCTTGCTGTTCATTTTTGCAGTCTTCTGTGTCTGCTTGTCTCCCCCCTCTGCAGCGACCCGCAAGTCAGCTCACCGTGCAGCGGCCTGCCTGCTCGCAGGGGCTTGCCCTGCCCACGGCGGCTTTGCCCTGCCCGCGGCGGCTTGCATTCTCGAGGTGGTCTGCCTGCTCGAGGAGGCCCTGGGAACTGAACCCAGGGCCTCCCATGTGGTAAACCGGAGCCCTACCAATTGAGCTACAGCCGGTTCCCAGAAACACTGATTTTTAACAAAAATAATCAGAATACCCATTTCCCTAAGAGTTCAGTCTTGTTTTAAACTACCTTCATTGCCATTTAATATTGCTAGGTGTTTTTGTTGCGTTATCTCAAATTCTCACATAGGTTCTCAAAGATACATAAAATTAGCCCAAGTTTTCAGAAGCAAATTAATTTTCCCAAAACTAATCAGGTAGTAAGTGAAGGAACAAGGTTTGATTGGCTTTATCACCACTCATTTTTCCTCCACACCTTACTTAAGTGGTTTTGTACACTATTAAGGTAGCAAATCCTCTGGCAACAAGTTAAAAGAGGATCATACCATAATAAGATTAGTGGACACTGGTGAGCAGATTTTAAAAGCAGGTTTCTAAAGTGCTAGGAGTTTACTTCTTTAAAACTGAGCAAATAGGAAGGAGAAAGGGAGGGAGGAAGAAATGTATACTTTGAACTTCAAAGGCTAGAGCAGGGAAGAAGAGGTGCCAGATAGGTAAGAGATGTGAGTCCCTTCTCAGCTGCAGCCACCTGGGTCTCACCTGGGGCCTCAGCTGACTCTTGTCAGTGTGCACGTGGAGCAGGGCTTGATCTTTTTCTTTTAATCTCAATTAAAGATCAGCTTAAGTTTTTCAACATACACTTAAACAAAGACATTGTCTCTGTCAACAAAGTTGCTAACAATTGTTTCTTGTTAGGCCTGTATGCTTTTCAGGCCTGTATTTTTCAGTTGGGAGAGAACTAGGAACCATTCCTTGTTTTCTTGCTTTTCAAATGGTGTACAGGTAGCAGCAAGATGAACATGGTGCCTCTTCTGGGGACATCATTTTTACTCAAAGGGATTTTGGGTGGGGTGGATGCCATTAAGTTAACGGTAATATTTAAACAAATGGAAGGGAGTGCAAAGTTCCACAGTAGTTAAGATTAAATGAGATTTCCTTAGAAATTAAGCTGCAGGGACACTTTGAGCTGTACTGCCTGACCACCAGGGAGTTCACATTGATTCCTCGAAAAATGAAAGAACCCTTGCCCTAACAGTGACCCTCCAAGAGGGTGAGTCAAGGTATCTAGAGTCTACGTCTACTTTGGAACAACTTTCTGTGCAACTTCAGGCAAGTCACGTAACTTTCTGGTTCTCGGCTTGAAAACGAGCTGAACTAGATTAGATAATCTGTCAGGGCTTCTCCACTTCTAACATTTCTGATCCTGTGACTTCTACACCTTATATGCCAGCCAGAAGAATACACAGGGAATACAAATCAGGCTGAAGACTGTTGTCCTTTTCTGTATGGTTAAAAGAAATCATTGTCTTTAACTTTTTTAGAATCTCCATTCTAGGTCACTTATTTGGGGGGACAGCCATTAGGACACATCTGAGAGAATGGATTAGTGGAGTTCAAGGTTGAAAGTCATGGAAAGTTGTTCTGGAGGAAATTGAGATGGAAACGATACATTCTAAAAACCAGGTGTGGGTTAAAACCCCTGTGCTGAGTGGGAAATGAGGATTAGAGAGGTAGACAGATCACTTCTGTCCCAGAAGAATAGCTAGAGGTCAGGCAGAGACGGATGTTCTGGGGCTTAGGACACCAGGGGAAGACTAGATACTACCCCGAAGAGAGAGGGACAAAGGAAAGGCATCTCAGCTGGCTGGAAAGATCCAGTGAATAAAGCTGCAGCCACGGGGCCGGCTGTAGCCCAGTGGATAGGGCACTGGTACACCACATGGGAGGCCCCGGGTTCGGTTCCTGGGGACCTCTCTGAGCGGGCAGACCGCCTGAGAAGGCAAAGCTGCCATGGGCGGGGCAGAGCCGCCGTGGGCAGGGCAAAAAGCCGCCACGGGCAGGGCAAAGCAGCCATGGGCAGGGCGAGCCGCCTGCGAACGGAGCAAAAGCCGCCTGGGGAATGGAAGCAGAGCCGCCCACAAGCGGGACAAGCCGCCTGCGCAGTGAGCTGACTCGGCGCAT
>PVKH010032777.1:0-12117 GCA_004027955.1 Chaetophractus vellerosus | reverse complement strand
CCCACGGGCATGGCAAAGTCACCCGTGAAAAGCGGAGCTGCCGCCTGCGAACTGCGGAAGCCGAGCAGCCCGCAAAAAACATGGAGGACTGCTGCCCGCAAAACATGGAGCGGAGCCGCCCGTGGGAACGGAATGGAGCCACCCTCGAACGGAACGAGCCACCGCCGTGGAGGGCCGACTCGGCGCGTCGCCGCGGGGATGGGGGGAGACAAGAAGCAGACATAGAAAAACACAGAAGAATGGACACACAGCGAGAGCAAGCAGAAAGGGGGGTGGGATATGTAATAAATAATAAATAAATCTTTTAAAAAATAAATAAATAAATAAAAGTTAACTTTTGTAACATCAATTCTATAATAAGGATAAAAGCTAATTTTTGTAAAATTAATAAGATAGAAATTAATCTTAGTTAATTAGTTTTATTTCTTCAATACAAGAAACTAATTTCCAAGAAAGTAATTTATAATCAATACATCATGGGAAATACATTGTTTCCTAGTGTCATTTATCCATTCTGGGATCTATTGAGCTACCCATCTTTTAAATTTTGTTTAAACATTTCGTCCTTTTTCATTGGTTTAAACAAAATGTTTAGTGAACAAACTTAGTGGTCCTCTCTGTTACACCTTTTCCACTCTTGGGAGGATGGTGACCATTCTGCTTTTTCAGCACAGAGTAGCATTTTAAAACTGCATCTATCTAAACGTACAAAATGGCCCTTTCATATTTTGAAGGTCTTTGCTACCTTTTTGTGGCTCTACTTAAGAAGCAAGACACAGATTTTCACCATGCTCAAAGCACAAACTTTTCTGGGATTTTGTCTTTACACAGTGATGAGGCCCATGGAACCATCTGAAGCCTAAATAATTATGTTTTCCCTCATCCCTACCTCAGCAAGGATTTTTTTTTCTATTCTGTTACAGAGGGAGACCTATAATTTACAGTCTTAAACATTTTAGTTAAGTTCCCTGATCCTCAAGGAGAACTAATTATTTGTCCTGCAGTATCCACTTTAACCTTCTTTCTTAATACACCTGTAAAAAAGATTGCCTTTTTTTTAGCCACAGATGTGGCCAGGGTCTAAATTCAGGTCAGTAAGAAGAGAGAAAAAAGGATGTGTTCAGCCTCTTTGCTTGGTCTTAAATTAAATAAGTATGTTTTCTTCTTACCCTTTACCTTTCTACTTCCTGTATTCTCATTGACTGGAGTATAGATATGGCCATCATCTCTCATAGACCTCAAAATAAGGGATGCTAGAAAATAAGATTGAAGGGTCTTGAATCCCTTATGTTTCTGAAGAGCAGAGCCACATAGCATACAAGCTTGAAGTTTTTTTTAAGACAAATGAATATGTTTCTCTTTGAATTAAACTACTATTTATTTGTGTTTCTAGTATATTCAGTGAACTTATATCTAAGTATTGAATTAATCATTTTCCTACAAGCAAATCATTTGAAACAAAGTCCAGGATGATATTCCTAAGCTATTTGCTTTTGTAATTGCTGCATTCTCTCATTGTGGTAATGAGCCAAGACTCTTGGGTTGCTTGAATGATATCAGCAGCTGGGGGAAAGGAAGAACATAGAGGAGAGAGAAAATTTCAAGAAAATACTGGCATAATATATTTAAAATATGATACTACCATATTGCCAGGAATGGAATATCTGCAATTGAAATCTCAAAGAACCACTACCAGAAAAAAGCAGTATGACTTCTCTGCTTGGGGATGACTTTTTCACTTACAATAATGAATGTGTTTTAAAAATAAGTTAAAAGAATCAAATTGAGATAACTAAAAGATGATGAAGTTAACAATTGAACATATAATTTTATATGACATAAAAAAACTAGTATTTTTAAACTCAATTGCATGACTTCAAATGTTGAGTTGCATTAACTAAAAAAAAAAAAAAAAAAAAATTGTATTATCTCCTGAGTCAGCAGAACCAAAATTGTACATTCACTTGTTTGCTCATGTTATTAACAGCATTCCAAGAGTGCAACCCATGCCATCTGAAATTAGAAAAACAAAAACAAAAAAATGAGACATAGCAGCATCCTTGGATGATTTCAGAACAAAGATATTCACCGATGAACAGTCTACAAAGAAGTGATGTATACAGGGACAGCATGAAGGTCAGGGAACAGTGGGACACCGTAGTCTTTTATACACAACACTATTCTTATTTGAAAATGGTAATTTATCTTTCTAGCTTAGTAGGATGACTATATAGTTAGAACAGAAGATGCTGACAGGGCCTAAGAAATAAATCTCAGATGAGTGACAACCAACATCAAAATTAAACAATGGATTGTGTATATCAATCTGCTCATCAGGACTAAACCTGGGAGGATAAATATGACAACATTAAAGTGGATGGTGGGAAGGTGCCATGTCTTGCCAAATATGTGTCATGGAAAGTGTTCTTATTAATCAAAAAGGAAAAAGTACTTTAGAGATGTTTGCTTTCAAAGGGCAGTTCAACATTATGATATACCTAGAAAACCAAGGACTAAATAACATGGAGTAACAGCTACCCATGTCTGCAGAATGCATAAAATAGAGTCACACATACAAGCTTGTAGCAACCACGGGAATTGGAAAGTATGGATCAGAGTGACATGAATAGCAACTATCCTCTGTTTTTTGTGATTGGTTTCACTGTAGGGAACAGTTGCCAAAGGAAATGGTACCTAAGAAAAATAGTTTTGGAAGGCACAGGAAGTCTACCAAGTCATAGATTAATAGCTGTCCCATTTATCCCCTTTTAAGAAAAATATAAGCCATATTCTCCCTTCCAACTATGAAAACATTGGTACAGTAAAAACAAAGAACTGGAAATAAGAAAAACTGGATCTGACAAACAACAAAAAAGGGAAAATGATACAACCTCTGGTGACAGAAGAAATCATAATGAAATAATATACTTAGATGAACTAAGACTTCGAAAAGTAAGTGACTTAAATAAGATGAGAATCTGGAAACACAAATTTTAAACTCAAAATTAAAATTCACTTTTTAAGCATTATGAAGCAGAATGGACATTTCTAAGTCAGCCAGTATTTTGGAGAACAAACTTGATATTTTTTTCCATATTTGTGAGAATGAAGAAGAGACGAAAAGTGAGAGATGAGAAAATACAAAGCGGTCAAATAACAGATATCCATGAAGGGATTAGAGTTGTGAATAAACAGAACATAGAAATAAGAGAAATAGAAAATCACAATAATAAGAACATACATAATAAATCCATGTATAGAAGAAAACATTACTAAACTGGAAATTTGTGTATGTGTGTGCATATACATACATACATATATATATACACACATTAGCAAGAAAATTCAAAGGACCAAAAAACAAACATACCAAAAATCACCTTATACTAAAAGTAATCTGAGAAATAAAAAAGTAGTCTGAGAAATATATTTAATATCAACAATATATAAAAACCCTAACAGGATTTACACATAAATAGAATTATTAATTCACAAAGGAAAAATATTGTACAGCTTATTTTTTATTTAGTGTGATCATCAGCAGCATGCAATGGAAAAATATCAAAAAAGCATGAAGGGAAAAATTGGGGGCTCAAGATATCAGTGAATTATTTTGAATGATTGGATAGGATTTCTATTTAAACGTAATTGAAAGTCAGTTTCAAGTATGCAATATTCAGTGATACATCATTCATGTTATTTTTGAGGAAACTCCTCAAAAACATGGAAATCAAGATATAAGAATGGAAAAATAAGATTATAAAAAGGCAAAGTGAGTAGTAAAGATTGTTAATTATAAAGGGTTTAAAAATTTGAACATTAACTGCAAATGACAAAACCGCTATTAAAATATGTAATAATATTAAAAATGATAAAAATAACTTGGGTGAATGATGCCTGATTAAACTCACAGCACTTGAGAATATTCATGTAAAATGGAGGGCATGAGGAAGGGGCAGGTGTAGAATGGGGAGAAGCTGAAGGACAAGAGCTTCAGGTTGCTGCAAGAGCTGTGGAAAGAGTTGCTTTCTGAAGTTAACAAGGTGAGCAAGCAGATCAGAGATAACCTGTGTAAGCTGTATCAGTGCCTGCCCTATTCCCAACTTCAGAACATAAAAAACGGCTCTCCTTCATTTCTACCTTCCAAATCTCATGGAAATTTCTATTGTGACCTACTCTAACCTGGATTAATGCAAGAAGGTTGGCGATTAAAAAAAAAGTTTCAATTTAGCTAAGTTGACACAACACAAAACCACCATAGTCCAAACATACACATCTATTTTAATAGTTACAGTTAACTTCCAAATAAAAACTATGACAAAGTTTGTTTTATATCATGCAAATATCCACAAAGAGCCAAAGACATGCCAATCTCTTAGTCAAGGATTATACAAAATCCGTTTATCCATCTTTGAATGCTATTTGTTTATCTCCCAGATCAATAAAATTCAACTTTGGTGTGACTTAACATAAATATGGGAATATGGGTACTCACTATTATTCATCTTTGTTAGATGGTAAGTAAATTATGAAGGGAAAAAAATAGAAAATTTTGATTATATAATCAAATATGGTCACACCAAAATAAGGTAGAAATATTCACAACATTACAAATCTATTTTCTCCAATTTTCACGTTACTTCTGCAGGCAATGAAGTGACAAATTCAGTAATAAAAGTTGCTATCTCTTCCATGATGGAATAACTTCTAATTCCACCAGCTATTCTGTTTTCTCTTTGAGTTCAGCAAACACCAGGCTGGTTGTGTCTACTGGTATGTGGAGTGACCTGAAGCGTCTAGGTTAGGATTGCTAGAAAAAGTTCAGAACACCCAGTTAAACTTGAATTTCATATAGATAGTGAAGAACATTTCAGTATAACACATCTCAAATAAGGTATGAGGCATAGTTACATCAAAAAAAATCTTTTCATTTATCTGAAATTCAATTTTAACTGGGCACCTATATCATGTTTGCTAAATCTGGCAACTCTTGTCTGGGGAATCAGCGGTTCTGCCTGTATTAGGCTTATTGTAGTTTCAATTGATGTTTATCCCAGAACATGTGAGTACTTAGAGACACTCCAGTGGTTTTCTTGTAATCCAGACATACTCCTCTGGATGTACCTATTGTGAGTTGGCAACCCAATTTCTCCTGTATAAACAGGATCAATCCCCCAACCTCAACAGTGGGATTTAAATCCCCTTTTTTGCCTGTTGATCCTCTGACATAACCTGGGAGTCTCAACATCTAGTTTAATAGAATCATTTTTGTTTTCTCTTAAGGGAAGCTTTCATACCTTGTGAACTAAGAAATCTATACTACCAAAATCCAAAATTGTGAGACTGGAAACAAAAGCTCACTGGTGGATCACTAAGGGAAAAGTGAGAGGAGCCAGTCATATTTCCATCCTAAATTCCTATACCTATACTATATTATCAACAATATCTTAGTTGCAAATATAGAGCATATACCACATTCTGGATGACATTACCCCAACACTGCAAGTTGTTACACACAACTAGAATGGTAATCACATATTAAAAGGCCATTCTATCTTTTCATCAAGCCAGCTGGTTAAAAATGATTGGGAAAATGGTGAATTCTATGAGCAGGGGCCATTGGCATACTTAATTTGCCATAATATGAGTTCTGTAGTCTAAAGCAATGCTGGGTGAAATAGCTTGGTGATGCATAAGGCATTAATAAGTCCACATGTTGTGTTTTTCTGTCAGAAGCACTGAAGGCAGGAAAGGAAAAGTCATATCCACAGAAACCGTCTATTCAAGTAAGAAAAGACAGCGTTCTTTGCATAATGGAAGAAGTCTAAGAAACTCAATATGCCAAGTGGCTGGCTAACCCATGAAGGTATGGTATCATATTCATTGCTCAGTATTATTTATTTTATTAGCAACTTGGGCACTCATGCAGTGGTTGTAACCAGGTCAGTCTTTGTAGTAGAATGTCTGCATGCTTACCCCATGCAAAATCTCCATCCTTTTTGCTATATTTATTTTGTCCTTGAATTCATTGAGTAAGGACAAAGGTAACTCAAGAAAGATGATGACTGACATCTACCAAAAAGATCATCTTTTCCACTTGATTAAGATTCTCATCTGCCAAGGTTACTCTTTGGTGAGCATCTATATGAGACACAAGTATTTTCACATTCAGTGCTCATTTGAAGAGGGTCTAGTGGCATATGTATAGCCTAGCTCACCTTATATCCAATTATTCTCTTGTACTCCTCCAAATTCCCTGATCATTCTGCCAAACAATTAATCACAGTCCATGGCTCAGGTAGATCTATACCTCTGGCCATCTCCCTATCCAGGCAAAATTAACAATAAGTATACTATGTGAAGTTCTGTCCACTGATAATACTTTATTATCCTTCAGGACACTACAGGCATCTCAGAGTTGGATTATAGCTCTCTAGCCATCCACTTCAGGTTGTGAAAGCACATTATGAAGGACCAATTGGAAATAAAGTCTGAGTAGTTTCTTCCTCAAACAGCTGTTCATAGGGAATTACTCATGAAATTATAGGTGTAGGCTGAGAGAAGTCAATATAGCAAAAATAAGGAGTCATGGGTAAATGGGCTGCTTGATTATGAAACTTGCTTGTATCTGCAAGATCTGCAGAGTCTGTTCTCAAATTCTATTTGGAGATGCAGTACAATTGTGCATGCAAAATTTATGGCTTGGGCATAAATTTGTGCATGCAAATTGGTGGTTCAGTGGCTCATGGTCAAAAATTCAAAGCTATTAAAGTCTGTTAGAAAGTCAGAAGCTGTCTCTCAGGAAAATAGTTATCTGTAGAGACTGGTATAGTTCTGATATATGTAATAAAGGTCTAGGCTTTAATTCACCTATTAGGTCTAGCATACATAGTTCTCTCTGTTACCAACATTTAGTGTACCCTTAGATCTTCTGATTGCAAACCCCAAGTGGCAGAGCAGCTTTCATGACATTTTGGAACTGTTGAAACCCTTCTTTCTTTCTGGGTTTCACTAAGACTGCAGTCATTTGGTTTACCTGGAAAAATGGATAAGAGCAGAATACCCAAACTGCATATATGTTGCCTCAAAATCTAAAAAAAAAAAACAATAGTCAGTATGCTTCTTTCTTACTGGTAAGAGGGTTCAAATGTGGAAGCTTGTCTTTCACCTAAGAATACATTGACATGCCCCCAGATCACTGGACACCTAGAAATTTCACTTGAGGTGGCAAGCACTTGAATTTTGACTGGATTTATTTTCTATCATCTGGCTTACATATGTTTACCAAGCTGTGTAAAGTAGTTGTGGCTTCCCCTCACCAGGTCCAATTTCATGAATCCACCTAGGGAATGGAGAAGTTACTTGTGGTGTATTGTAGAAGGGAAAAGTGATCAACTCCTTGCAGACTAGGTTATGGCATAGAGGTAGAAACCTTAAATAGACTTGAAGTAAGACAGTGAATATGTATTGCAGCACAAGCCAGCCAATAGCAAACTCTTTCTGATGGTCTTTATTAGCAAATATAGAGAAAAATGCCTTTGTTAAATCAATAGCTGTATACCAAGTTATAAACACACACACACATACACAGTCACACAAGTAGTGAAGTTATGATGATCCACTGTGAGTCTCCAAATATATGTCTTCTTCACTAGTGGAATAGGCAATCTGAATGGGCATATGTCGGGAATCATCATCAGCCCAGCATGCTTCAAGTCTTAGATGTGACATACATCTCTGAAATCTCTCCAGAGAAGCAATATTGCTTTTGATTTATTATTGTGGTAGACAGAGGTGGTTCCAATGGCTTGTACTTGACCCTTTGTACAATAACAACCCTTACTCCATGCGTCATGGAACCAAGGTGGAATTCTAGCATTTTCTAAATATGTTTATTTCAGCTATGCTTTACAGAACTAGGGAAATAAACAATACTGTGTATGGGTAATGATAATTATCCCCAAAATAAAATTAACATCTATATTTCCCTTCCTTTAGTCCCTCTATTCTTTGATCTACTTTTGTTTGAACTACTGAGGGAAAGACTTCTTTATTCTGATTACATCTTTAGTTATATCACACCAACATATACATACTAAATATGCAAATCCATCCATATTGAATTTTATGTAAATTATTTATAGAGGTACAGACATTTTTGTCTACAAATTTGTACAGTCCTATAAATTGGCATGCTAGGACATATATACTTTCCAGACAAAAACATCCTTCTCTTATGGGCCTTCATTTAATAGTGATACTACTTTTAATCAGTATTTGAGCATCACTCAGTATTCAGTTATTTTTGTTAATCTGAATTAAAGTTCTAAGCAAAGAATGAATATAGACTTTAATTTTTGTTCTAAGATACTATTGTTAGTTAATTTAAAGTCCTTTCCTACATCATTGCTAACTGCTGTAGTCTGACATCTTTTCTCCAAATGAAATGTGACTTTGATGGATACACTCAATTAAAGCTCAGGCATTAGATAAGTTAAACAGAGAATTGAACTGATCTTTACCAATCTACCTTTAAAAATACCATAAATATTTCAAAATGAAGTAGTCATAAATTATACTGAAATGCATGTTAGTGAAATTGGATTGAAATCAGAATCAATTACTCTATGTAAATTTCTATTGCTTAGAAAGCAACGTTTGTTTCTTCCCTTAGTCTAAAATGTTTAGATGTTTTAACAAACAAAATCGGATAAGTACCAGTTGTCTTTTACTTTCCTAAAATTGTCTGCCTATTTTATATTTAAGTTTGTTAAACTATCTAGTTTTAAAACTAACTATGGAAATGAATTTGGACACAATATGAAGAGCTGTATAAGCAATTCTATTTGAAACTTTAAGAAATTATTTAGTGTGTTCTTTGCCTAGAAGATCTCTAATATTAGCATTAATGCCCCACTCATTTATTTCTTTAATTATTTAACTAAAATTGCATTGTACCTTTTGTATGCTAGATACGAGACATCAGGGGCTCGGTTATATATATTTGGCGTGTAAAGAAATATATAAAGGAATAATTTGGTTTGGTGTGGTAAACACTTTACTAGGCATATTTACAAAATACAAAATAAGGCACTCAATATTGTCAGGAAGATTGGGAAGTCATAGAATTAGAATCACATTATTTATAAAATATTTTGCAGGAGAAATAATGGAGAGAATTTGATTTGTTGTTCCTAGCACAAATACAGCAAAGGAGAAAATGTTTTTAGTAATTAATGAGTTAGATTTGAGAATGGCAAATCTGAATTCAAATTCCATCCCTGAAATTACAGTCCATTTGAGCCTGTGAGTCATTTCCTATATTTACCATACAAGTATAATGATAATTAAATACCTCATTAGATATTATTTTGAGGGTTACATGAGATAACACATTTCAGAGAGGAGACATCCTATTACCTCATGGGGCTGTCGTTGGTATTAAATGAATTAACAATTGTAAAGCATTTGTAATAGTGTCTGGCACATAAGAGAGTTTCTCTATATTGAAGTTATTCTTACTATTTTTCTTAATATAAGTATTGACTTTATAATTTGTTATATTACCAACCTTATAATTCCATTTCATTGCAATTTCATGTGGAAAGAAATACATCTATTGCCTTAAAGAAGAATATTAGTAAAGAAACATTTGTAAAAGACTTTTTGAATTTGAAACATCTTCCTTAAAGAAATGGCTAATTCTAGGGTTGGGGTGAGGAATATACAATATGAGCCTAGAACATTTTGTAGCACCAGAAAATAAGAAACAAAACAAAACAACAAGCAAAACATATAATGATGGGAGTATGTCAAGGAAACACAAGAACCAACTGAAATTTCTCCCAAAGGTGAAAGCTAGAACAATATGACCAACAAAATACATGACACTGTGTTAGATTAAAACCCAACGTATAAAATAAATATGACGAGTTCATACTGATATATATATATAAATTATTAAGTAAATCAGTACATTGGAAGTAGACAGATCTCCCATGCAGAAGATGATTTTTATCGATATTCTGACCTCAAAGAGGTAGAATATAATACCCCTCTTGCTAAGTGTGAGCTGTGCACAATGACTTCCTCCCAGTATGGGCTGGGGCTAGAGGGAGAATAAATTTACTGTGGAGTAAACTGAAAATACTGCTTCAGCCTGGTGAACAAGATTAACACCAACTGTGATAAATTGTGTTGATGTTTTTGCTTTTATTTTTTCATTTTTCTTTAATCTTTTATTTTTAAAGAAGTTTTAGATTACGTGGATGTTACACCAGAAATATAGGGGAATCCCATATACCAGATTCCCTCCCCCTCCCACACTTTCCCACATTCACAACATCTTTCATTAGTGTGGTACATTTGTTACAATTGATGAAAAAGTTGTGTTGATTTTAATGCACCTATGGTATGGTAAGTAGAGCATACCAGACTCCCTCCCCCTCCCACACTTTCCCACATTCACAACATCTTTCATTAGTGTGGTACATTTGTTACAATTGATGAAAAAGTTGTGTTGATTTTAATGCACCTATGGTATGGTAAGTAGAGCATGGCCTTTTATCTCTGTGATCTTCCCCAGAAACACATAACCCTAGTACAATCATGAGAAAAACATTAGACAAATCCCAATTTAGAGATATTCTACAAAATACCTGACATGTACTAATTAAAACTCAAAAGCTTGAGAAAATGAATGTTGAGGGAACCAGGACAGCCAAGAGGGGCCTAAGGAGATGTGATGACTAAATATAATGCGGTTTTGGAGGTGATATACATTAGGAATAAACTAAGGAAATCTGAGTAAGGAGTGTACTTTGTTCAATAAAAACATATCAATATTGGTTCATTAATTGTAATAGATGTACCATACTAATGTAATATATTAAGAATAGGGGAAACTAGGTGTGAGGCATATGGAAACTCTCTGTTCTATCTTTGCAAATTTTCTGTAAAGCTACAACTATTATAAAGTAAAAATGTACTAAATAAAAGTCTGAGGTTTTTAAGGAGTGCATAATTGTTTTTAATAGAAATAATTTATGTTATATTTATTTCAGATTAACCGCAAAAAAAGAGGTAATGAAAAGTATTGCCAAGAACAATGTCTAACGCTGACTTTTATCATTATTTGATTTTTTAAAAAAACAATTTATTGAAGTATATCATTGATACATGAACATGCATAAACTATAAGTGTTCAGTAAACATGAACTTACAAAAAAGCATGTGTAACATCATACAGGGCCCCCACACATCACCCCCCCACACAAACACCCTTCATTGTTGTGAAACATTTGTCAACAAATCATGAGAGAGCATCGTCAAAGTATTACTACTAAAAATAGTCCATATCCTACTCCCCTATACTTTTTTTAAGGATTTATTTATTTATGTATTTATTTACTTTCATCCATTTTTACCACTCCCCCTCCCCCCCACCGTTTTTGCTATTTCTGCGTTCATTCGCTGGGCAACTCTCTGTGTCCATTTCCTGCCCTCTCTTCTCATCCTTCTCCTCCTGTCTTCACTGGGATTTGATCCTCAGAATCTCCAATGTAGGAAAGAGGCATCCTACCACCTGCATCACATTGCTTCCTGGTTTTTCGTCTGGTCTTGGCTCTCCCTTGTGTCACTCTCCTGTTATGTCATCATCTTGCTGCATGGCTCGTGGGGTCTGCGGTGTACCTGCTCATGGAGCCTCTTGGCCTATGCACCTTCTATATTTTTCTTTTTTTTAATTTTTACTGGGAGTTCCCAGGGATCAAACCCAGGTCCCTCCATATGGGAGATGGATGGCCAACCACCTGAGCCACATCCATCCCCCTGCTATATCTCTTAAGGTTGACCAAAGATACCCAAAGTGATGGTCTTTTCTGATACAGGATGGTCATATAATAAATCAGGCTCAGTTTATCACCAGCATTCTAAAAACCAGACCTAGGGGGAAAAAAACTAGGTATAGGGACACATGCATGGTTTCTAATATAGCGAATGTTTAGCCTACTCTGATTATCACAAAATCAGGACAGTGAGAATATTTGCAAAAAGTCTTAGTTTTTGACATTAAAAGCCTAGACCTAGAGCTAACAGTGCATAAACAAAAGATTTAGG
>PVKH010032776.1:0-12116 GCA_004027955.1 Chaetophractus vellerosus | reverse complement strand
TTCACCATTGATAAAATTTTAGAAATATTTTCTATAAAGAGTTTAGTATTTGATTAGGTATTAATCCATTATGACATTGTTTCTAAAGATACAGCTTTCCCATTGTTACTCCTATTATTGAGAAATTAAAAAGATACAGAAAAGTACAAAAATAAGACAATATATCCAAATACCACACCCCAGGATTAACCAGTGTCTTGATATATTTATGTGCAGTCTTTTTTCTTTAAAGAGAAATGGATATTTATACATAAAGCTACAGTCCACTTTAACTAATCCCCACTTCACGTCCCACATTCATTTCTTTCCCTCCTCCACTATTCACAGGCAACCACTATCAAGCATTTGGTCTGTATTAATCCAATCTATTTCAGAAATATTTCCATAACATATGCATTCATTACTGATATATACTACTGAATATTTCTAAATTTTATTTTTAAAGAAGCTTTAGATTATGTAAATGATACATCAAAAATACAGGGGGGGCCAGCTCGATAGCCCAGTGGATAGGGTGCCGGCATACCACATGGGAGGCCCTGGGTTCAATTCCCGGGGACCTCTCCTAGCGGGCAGACCGCCTTGAGAATGGTAAGCCACCATGGGCGGGCTGGAGCCGCCATGGGCAGGGCAAGAAGCTGCCACGGACAAGGCAAGAGCCGCCACGGGCAGGGCAGGTCGCCTGCGGATGGAGTGCAGCCAGCCACCCACGAACTGAAGCAAGTGCCGGCCGTGATCGGACGCAGAGACCGCCCACAAGCGGGGAAAGCCGCGCCTGCGCAGTGACCAGTCTCAGCGCGTCGCCGCAGCGGGGGGAAGGGGAGATATGTAATAAAATAAATAAATCTTAAAAAAAAAAAATTACAGGGGGATTCCCATATACCCCAACACCTCCCCTTCCCACATTTTCTTCATTAACAACATCTTTGATTAGTGTTGTACATTTGTTACAATTCATAAACACATATTGAAACATTGCTACTAACCATGGTCAATAGTTAACATAATAGTTTACACTTTACCCTGTAAATTTTTGACAAAATATATAATCCACCATTACAATGCCATTCAGAACAAAAATGTCCCAAAAATGTCCTATGTTTCACCTATTCTTCCCTCTCCCTCCCCTCAGAACCTCTGGTGATGACTGCCTTATATCAATGTTACAACTTCTTCCATTGTTTGAATAATAATGTCTAATTTAGTCCAGAATTGCATTCCTACCTTATGTTTATACATTCCTCAATCTTGAGGATTTTATGATCATGATGCCCACTCTCTTTTCTGATTGTAGGAAAGCTTAGATTCCATGCAGCTGATGGATGGAACTGTCTTACTTGAAGCTGTAGGTACTCTATGTTTTATGAAGGATGAGTATTGTCCATCATCAGTATTTTGTTAGTTGTCCTGGGTGATTCTAATAAACTGGGAGTGGGGGTTGGCTGCAACTGTGCAGAGATTTAGGGCTCAACTGGCATATAAACAGTGAGAAGATTTAAGTCTCTGGTAGGTATATTTAATGGGTATAATGCTAATGATAGGTTCAAATAAAAGGAGCACAATGTGTAGGGAAATTATAAATGAGTCTCTGTTACATTGGTGAGCATATATTCCAAGGTAAGTCCCACTTACAGGGTGCCAAATCCCTGAGATTGTCTGCTCTCTTATAATGTCTAGATCTCTCTAGAGCCTTCAGGAGCAGACTTACTTGAGGCAGTTTACTGTGGCATTCAATGAGATCCCACAGAAATTAGCATAAGTGTAACCACTAAAATGACCTTCTAATTCACTTTGAAATCTCTTAGCCATAAAACCTCACTTGCATTTAATATTTTCCCCTTTTCGTCTAGGTCTTTACCCAAGTGCATCATTAGCTGGTGCTTGGTAATAATCCCTCAGTGCAGGGGAGGCTTATCCCTGGGAGGCATTTCCCATGCCAGAGGAAAGGTTGTGAATTTACATGCTGAGTTTTGCTTAGAGAGAGGCCACTATGAGAAACAAGGAGGTTTTCAGGAGGTAAGTCTTAGGCAATATGTAACACTAACCTAAGTTTAAATTTCACAATAAAAAGGTTCATAAGTATAAGCATCAACATCAAGTGCCTGGCATATAGGTGTGTCCTCCCTTGCTAGGCACTGACCATGTACTTTTAAGGATTCTTGCTGCTCTACTAGAGAATGTAGCAGAACTTCCCAGGATGGGAATTCAATTTTCTTTCTGTTATTTTTGGGTCTCTACCCACTGAAACCTCATCCCATGATGACTTGTACATATTCATATTCCAAAAAGGGATGACCTTGGTGCTCCCCTCCCCACACATCTCCCATCATCACCAACACCCTGCACCAGGGATCCTCCCCTGACACAGTTGCAACCCTTCTGCAGTCCATAATCTTTCCCAAAACAAAGCCAAAAAATGAATAAAAATAAATAATAATAATAATAACAAACAAATAAAATGCAAAATAAAAATAAATGAGTAAAAGTCTAAAAAGGTTCTTTGTGTCTTTCATCACCATATGCTATCTTTTATGTAAAGTGACAATGTCTTCTGTATGTTCCCCCAGTATCTTATTTTTTTTTTGCTTTATTTTCAAAGAAGCTTTAGTTTACAGAAAAGTCACAAAGAAAATATAGAGGATTCCCCTATACCCCACACTCTTCCCTTCATACATTTTCCCCTATTGATAACCTCTTCCATGAGTATGGTACATTTGTTACAATTGAATAACAAATATTGAAGCATTGCTACTAACCTACTAATTCCCAGTGTTCACCTATTCTTTCCTCCATCCCTCTCCCCAGTTCCATGGATAGGCCAACACAACCTCCTCACCCTTCTTCTCCTTTCATTCCAGTACCATCAACCCCCCTCACATCCCTGCACCATAACCCCTATCAATGTCCAACCACACCCTTCCAACTTATCATAGTTTTTGTCCAAATTTTGCATCAGCTCACCACAGTCTATTCCTTTACTATCTCCTGATAACCTATCTTCCAGACTAGCTCTGTGAGTATGCTCAATTTGCTTAAGTCACATCAGTAAAGTCCTATAATATTTGTCCTTCAGTGACTGACTTTCTTCACTCAACATAAGGTCTTCAAGATTCATCCACGTTGTCCCATGTGTTAAAACTGCATTTATTCTTACAGCCAAGTAATATTGCATTATATGTATATATCACAGTTTTCTTCTCCACTCATCTGTTGATGGACACTTGGGTTGTTTCCAACTTTTAGTGAACTATACTGATATGAACACTGGTGGTCATATATCTGTTTCTGTCCCTGCTTTAAATTCTTCTGGGTTTATGAAAGCAGTGGAATTACTGAATCACATGGCAGTTCTATACTTAGCTTCCTGAGAAACTAACAAACTATCTTCCACAAAGGATGCACCATTCTACATTCCCACCAGTAGCGGATGAGTGTTCCCTTGTGTCTACATCTTCTCCAGTACTTTCAGTTCTCCTTTTTTTTTTTTTACTAGCCATCAGTCTAATAGGTGTAAGATGATATCTCATTGTAGTTTTGATTTGGATTTCCTTAATAACTAGTGATATTGAGCATATTTTCATGTGCTTTTTAGCCATTTGTATTTCTTCTTTGGAAAAGTGTCTATTCAATTCTCTTGCCCATTTTTAGATGTGTTCTTTGTCTTTTTATTTTTGAGATGTAGGATTTCTTTATATATGCTGGATATTAGGCCCTTATCAGATAGTTACCAAATATTTTCTTCCATTAAGTAGATTGCCTTTTCACTTTCTTGATAAATTCCTTTGAATCACAAAAGTTTTTAATTTTGAGGAGGTTCCATTTATCTATCTATTCTTTCATTGCTAGTGCTTTGGGTGTAAAATTTATGAAATCATTTCCTACTACAAGATATTATTGATGTTTCCCTGCACTGCCTTCTTGGACCTTTATGGTCTTGGCTCTTAAGTTCAGAGCTTTGATCCATCTTGAGTTAATTTTGGCATATGGTGTGAGATGGTGATCCTCTCTCATTTTGAATATGGATATCCAGTTCTCCAAGCACCATTTGTTGTAGAGGTTGTTCTGGCCCAGTTGAGTGGGCTTGGTGGCCTTGTTGAATATCAGTTAACCATATAAGCTAGGATCTATATCAGAGCTCTCAGTTAGGTTCCATTGGTTAATATGTCTATCCTTGTGCCAATACCATGCAGTTTTGACCACTTAGCTTTGTAGTATGCTTTAAACGTCAGGTAGCATTAATCCTCCATTTTTTTTTTTCTTTTTCATTTTGTTTTGGCTATTCAGGGCCTCTTGCCCTTACAAATAAATTTCATAATCAGCTTTTCCAATTCAGTAAAAAATGCTGTTTTAATTTTTATTGGGATTGCATTAAATCTGTAAACCAATTTGGGTAGGGCAGACATTGGAATAATGTTTCATCTTCTCATCCATGAACATGGAATATTCATCCATTTATTTAGGTCTTCTTTGATTTCCTTTAACAATATTGGTTAATTTTCTGTGTACAAGTCCTTTACATTTTTAGTTAAGTTTGTTCCTAGACATTTGATGCTCTTGGTTGTTCTTGTAAATGTAATTTTTTATTAAGTTCTTCCTCAGATTTCTCATTATTGGTGTACAGAAATACCACTGATTTTTACATTTTGATCTAAAATCCTGCCACTATACTGAATTTATCAGCTTAAGAAGCTTTCTCATAGATTTTTCAGGACTTTCTACATATAGTACTATGTCATCTGCGAATTGTGAGAGTTTTACTTCTTCCTTTCTAATATGGATGACTTTTATTTCTTTTTCTTGCCTAAGTGCTTTAACAAGTACTTCTAACACAATGTTAAATAGAGTGGTAACAGTGGGCATCCTTGTCTTGTTCCAGATCTTAGAGGGAAAGCCTTTAGCATTTCACCATTGAATATGTTAGCTGTGGGTTTTTCATATATACCCTATATCATGTTGAGAAAGTTTCCTTGTATTCCTATCTTTTGAAATGTTTTTAATGAAGAAGGCTGTATTTTATCAAATGCTCTTTCTGTATCAATAGAGGTAATCATGTGATTTATTTTCTGTTGATCATTTAATGTGGTCTATTATAATGATTGATTTTCTTATGTAGAATCATCCTTGCATACCAGGGATGAAACCCACTAGATCATGGTGTATAATACATTTGATGTGCTGTTGGATATGATTAGCAAGCCTTTTTTTGAGGATTTATCATCCAGATTAATTAAAGAGATTGGTCTGTAGTTTTCTTTTCTGGTAGTGTCTTTATGTGGCTTTGGTATTAGGGTAATATTGGCATCATAGAATGAGTTAACCAATTTTCCCTCTACTTCTATTTTTGGAAGAGTTTAAGCAAGACCTGTATTAATTCTTTCTGGAATACTGGGTAGAATTCACCTGTGAAGACCCCTGGTCCTGGGCTTTTCTTAGTTGGGAGGTTTTTTGTTTTAAAGATTTATTTTATTTATTTATTCCCCCCACCCCAATTGTTTTGCACTCATTGTCTGTTCATTGTGTGTTCATCTTCTTTTTAGAAGGCAATGAGAACCAAACTTAGGAGCTCCCATGTGGGAGGGAGGCACCCAATGACTTGAGCCACCTCTGCTCCCATTTGTTGTCTCTCTCATTGTGTTTCCACATTATGTCTCTTCATTGCATCATCTCATTGCATCATCTTATTGTATCAGCTCCCCATGCTAGCCAGTTTGTCAACTCACTGTCTTGCTCATCTTCTTTAGGAGTCACTGGAAACCAAACCCAGGACCTCCCATGTGGTAAACAGGCACCCAACAGCTTGAGCCACAACCACTTCCCAGTTTGTAGGATTATGATGACTGCTAATTGTGATTTTTCTTATATTCACTGCCATTTTCCTCAGTCTGTTCTATCCTGGAGATGGATGCAACTTGTGTTCAAAGTCTGGTTGGTCTCTCTCTGTTCACTATTTTCTTAGCTTCTGAAAAGACTTTCTTTCCTTTTCTTCCCCCAACATCTGGGGCTTGTCTTCTTGATTCAGTGGAGCAGCACATAACTGTTTGGTCACTTTATAAACAGTTTCTATTGCCAGCAGGGTTGCTTTTCTGTCCTTGAACCTCATTTCTCATAAGCCCTGGCTGGTCTCCCTGTTTCCCTCATGAGAATTTGGCTGTTTCTTCTTGTGATTATGGGAACTCTAAGTGAGTAGGGATTTCCTGGAGGAAGATCACTTCAATTATGTCAGAAAGATTACAGTGAGAATTCCCTCTCTGAAGCCTCCTGAGGCTGTAAAATGGACCCAGCCCAGGATCAAAGGTGAGATCATGCCATCTTGTCCTTGGCTGGTCTGGCTCTGGAGCTCTTTTAATTCTTATTAGGATTTGTGGTAAAAAAAATTTGTTTTGCTTTAAGTGGTATCTTCTCTTATTATTAATTGATACATTAGGAAATTTTTCCTATGGAAACATTTTTTAAAAAATCTATAACGGCCCGGCTAGATAGCACAGTGGATAAAGAGCTCGCCAGTGTACCACATGGGAGGCCCCGGGTTCGGTTCCCGGGGACCTCTCCGAGCGGGCAGACGGCCTTGAGAAAGGCAAGCCACCGTGGGTGGGGCAGAGCTGCCATGGGCAAGGCAAAAAGCCACCACGGGCAGGGCAGAGCCCCCACGGGCATGGCAAAGTCACCCGTGAAAAGCGGAGCTGCCGCCTGCGAACTGCGGAAGTCGAGCAGCCCGCAAAAAACATGGAGGACTGCTGCCCGCAAAACATGGAGCGGAGCCGCCCGTGGGAACGGAATGGAGCCACCCTCGAACGGAACGAGCCACCGCCGTGGAGGGCTGACTCGGCGTGTCGCTGCGGGGACGGGGGGAGACAAGAAGCAGACATAGAAAAACACAGAAGAATGGACACACAGCAAGAGCAAGCAGAAGGGGGGGGGATATGTAATAAATAATAAATAAATCTTTAAAAAAAATCTATAACAAAATGTGTTAATTTTTTCATAATCCAAACAATAAAAGATCAAGCTGAAATGTAAATTATTTTAATTTAGAGGATAAATATAAACCTTTTTAGCTTTCAAATACATTAGAAATAAGTTTCAATGCATATACCTGTAGCATATAACAGAATGACTTTGTGATCTTGCTCTATGTTTTTAAGAATTAGAAAATATCATTGCAGTATATTGTTTTCTTCTAGCTCCCACATTTATCAATTGAAATAAAAAGCTAGACAGATAACTTAGGATTTGAAATCTACAACAAGGAAAAATAATTAAACATAGAAAAATAAATAGTCACTGGTGTTATGAAAATAATAAATAAATAAAATATTTCTTTTATCTATATTTCCTACAGAAGAGTTTTGTTACAAGTTGTTAATTAACCTATTGTAAAACATCTTCAATGAACACATCCTAATGAATCACTTAATAAAGTGAGATGAAAGCCTTTGTTCTCAAAAATCTCAATAAGAAAATGGTGCCAGACTAATACACAGAATCAAAGCTCTCACAAAAATAATGAAGAAAGAGCCAAAAGCTTTCCAAGGGACATGTTTTGGGACTCAGAAGACCAGGATAGTGATACATAACTCCCAGGAATGTGAGGGACAGAGAGATGAAGAAGCCAAAATGACACATGTGAGTTACAAAGCCCCCATTGTGGCTGGGAAGGGCTCCCCTCCTTCATCCCCAAGATATTAAGCTGGACTAAAACACTTGTGGAAAAAAAATAATAAGCAAGAGAGAGAAGTTGGCCATCAGAGTACACTCACCATTTTAGATGCCTACACATCAGAAAAAAATTACAAACCATAGTAAGAAAAAGGAATTGATGGACCAACCAAAGGAAGTAACTAAATATCCTGAAGAGATATAGGATTTAAGATAATTAATCAGTGATAATTACACAACTCTCCTAAATCACTTCAAAGAATTTAAAGAAAATATGACTAAAGAAATAACAGATGTTAAGAAGACAAGGGTGCAAATAAAGAACAATTTGAAGGCCTGCAAAGAAAAGTAACAGACCTTAGAGGAATGAAAGACACATTGGACAAGGTAAAAATACATTAGAGGCACATAACAGCAGATTTGAATTGCTCAAAGAAAGAGTTAGTGATTTCAAACACAGAACATTGAACTGGAAAAGACAGGAGACCAGAAAGAGAAGAGAATTGAAAATGGAACAGAGAATTGAGTGACAATGTACAATGCACAAACATTTGTTTTATCAGTGTCCCAGAAGGAGAAGAAAATGGAAAAGTGGAAGAAGGAATATTTGAGGAAATAATGAATGAAAACTGCCCAATCCTTATGAAAGACATAAATATTAATATCCAAAAAACACAATGCAATGCAACCCAAACAGAATAAATCTGAATAGACTTACCCTGAGACAACTACTATTCAGAATGACAAATATCAGAGACAAAGACAAGATTTTAAAGCAGAAAGAGAAAAGCAAAACATCACATACAAGGGAAAATTGATATGATTAAGCACTGACCTCTCATCAGAAACTATTGAGGTGAGAAGAAAGTGGAATGATGTATTTAATGTACTGAAAGAAGAAAATTACCAGCCAAGAATTCTGTATCTGGCAAAGATGTCCTTCAAAAATTAGGGTGAATTCAAAGTCCTCACAGACAAACAAAAACTGATAAATATGTTACCAAAAGACCAGATTTGCAAAAGATACTAAAGTGGGTGCTGCAGCCTGAAAGGAAAAAAATCAAGGGAGAGAGATTTGGAGAAGAGTTTGGAAATGAAGATTAATAGGAAGGGTAAATTAAAGGATTAGAAGACAGACAATAGAATGATATGACAACAGAGAGCTGAAGGACAAAATGGATGAAGCAATTCGGAGTTTTCAAGTAGGCTTTCACATCTATCCAATGAACCCTGAAATATGTATAGAGCATATTTCTTTTGGGCAAGAACACTCCAGGAGCAGCAGAAAGTGGCACAGAGGATTAAAAAGAATGAATCATCAGCAGAAGTAACAGAATTCTCACCAAAGTCAATTCGTTACTTTCTATTACTTCGAAAGTGATGAGATGGTTGCTGTTTGTGCAGCTATTGTTGAGAAAGAGAAGACATCTTCAGCAAATAAAACAATGTTTATTGTGTCTGCTTCTGGAACTGTAGAAACTATAACTGAGAAGGAAGATGACGTTCCAACACCAGATGGCTCTATTTATATCAAAGCCTGATGAAGGAAAATGTATAGCATGAATCATTTGAATCTGTCTTTTTTGATTATCATTTAAAGTTTATTCTGCAGAAACAAGGATATTTATTCTGGAGAAACAGGACAAAACTCCTGTTTGTAAGGTAACCTTTTTCAGATGAAGCATATAAACCTAAATGGTAGCATTATTGTATAATGTTTGTATTATGCTTTAATTATGGTATATACTTAAGATTAGAATTCTGAGCAAAATGTTTTTGATGTAAACATTTAATTTAATCCAAATATATAGATGGATACAATTTAAAGACAGAACTTGAAAAACAAATTCTTGAATAGTAAATAACTTGGTCAGTGTTATTAAAATGTTGACTCATTGATTTTGTTTAATGATAAAGGGAATAAGTGACTGCTTTCTCTCCTAGACATATACTGCTGTTACTATACAATCTGTTTTCCCCTGCTTCTGTAGAGTAAGTTTGTAACAAGCCTTAAAGGATTTTAATACTCATTTTGATTCAAAGTTGTGGTTTTGTTATATGTGGAATCTTTGAAAGTTCAGCCAAAAAAATGCATGCAAATGTGAACATTCTGAATTTTCTCTTAATTTTGATTTATGCTTAAGTTTTTGGCTTTAAAGAAGTTATAACAATGGTAGTGCCTCCATCAGTATTTGTTAAAAGTGTGAAGTACTGATGAATTTCACAATTATGCTTCTGTTTTTTATATTATTACTGTATGTAGTTTAGCCATTACCACAAGTGAGCCATGCTTAGTTACAGGATGAACTATATACACCATGCTTAGTTACAGGATGAACTATATACACCATGCTTAGTTACAGGATGAACTATATACACCATGCTTAGTTACTGCATTGATTGCTAAATGTGTTTGATCAATTACTTACAATTTAGAGGGTTGGGATAAGACACTGGGTAGTGAGGGCACAAAGTGTAAGTAAGATATGGCTAAGAAGCTCTCAGTTATTAGAAATGGTTCCAGAAAAGATACTTATATTCTAGTTTTGGGAGGAAATCATATATTAATGTGAGAGTGCAATGAAGCCTGTGATTAAAGGAGTGCAAATATATTATGTGAGAATATAGAAAAGATCAAATATCAGAAAACGTTATATGCTGTGTTCTTAGTGGGTTGAATATATGAGACAAGAATCTATCCATGTGAAACATTGCAGAAAATTGTATTTTCTGCCCTAACATCTCTGAGCTAAGAAGGAAAATCTTTTCACCAGGAAACACAGTGATAATCCCATTATACTTAAATCTATAGTTTTTACCAATCTTCTTGCATTTTTTGAATGAAGAGATAAGTAGGCAGGAACAAACCACAGTTTGCAGGGGTATTGATCCTAAACATCAAGAAGAGGTAGGGAGATATTAAAAAATGGAGTCAGGAGAAACTATTTGATGTTCAAGGGATCCATATGCATCTTCTGATATTCCCTAGTTTTAATTTAACAATAAATTTATACATGCAATGACTATATCTTGAAAATGAGTTCTTAATGATATCAAGCAAAACTGGGATTCTTTTCAGTCAGATCACTTCAATTCCTGAGACACCAAGATTTTAATGAGAGAATTTTTATTGCTAGCACATAACAAAAAATTCAGAGGCTAAGTGCTTAAAATTTGCCTCCCAAACTCCAGTAATTCTGATAGTTTTGTAGTATTCAGATATATTTTAATGAGTAATTGGCATCTGGATGGTTCAGTTTACTTTAATAAACGTTAAAGGACTGTCTTGTGATCATAATACCAAAAGTTGTAAACAGGATAGGGATTCAGTACAAAATGGGAGTCAGTTACAAGGTTCTTATAACCACAAGGTAAAGGATATATATATATACAGTTTTACAATCATTCTCAGAGATCAAGGCATCTGGATTCTAGTTCATCAAGTTTCAGTAATTTCAGATATTTACTTGTACAATATACTAGAAAGTAAAAAGACATCGATATAATGATTCAGTAATGATAATTATTTGCTAATTTTAACCCTCAGTTACAATTCTTCTCTTTTGTTTTGTTAATTTCCCTCAATCCTGAAGTATATTTCTTTGCAATTACCAGTAACTTTTTTACACTGAAAAGGGGTGCCAACATTATAGGGTGGACAAATGAAACAGGCTGTCATAGATGGTTACATCTGGGTTTCAGGACTTCTCTAACAGGAAAAATCCAGAGGCTTTAAGTCTTTGAAAATTAAACTGCATAAGTTAATTCAGAATTATAGATTTAAATGAAAGGAGTAGAATTATATTACATTGGGGAAATAAAATTTTTTAGACTTTTTTAGATAGAGCCCAGAGTGTTTCTTGGTTTTCAGGAACTCTGTTTCTTGAGGCTTTGACTTCTGTGGCACTCTGTACTATCTGGCTGAAGCCTATATTAGGATCACCTACAGAATGACCTCCCAATTCTATGTGAAATTTCTTAGTCATTGAAAACTTACTCTGATTTATTTCTTTCCCTTTTTCAAAAATCTAAGCCCATATTGCCAGGGAAGAGCTCATCCCTGGGAATTGTGTCATGTCCCATATTGCCAGGGAACATTTTATAAAATATGTATTTCTTTAATGATTAATGATGTTGAGCAACTTTAAAAAATTAGTTTGGTAAAGTATACAACACAACATTTCCCATTTTAACCATTTTTATGTGTACAATTCAATGATATCAAGTACATTCACAATATTTGCCATCATCACTAAAATCCGTTACCAAAACATTCTCATCACTCCAAACAGAAACTTTTTAATAACACTCTATTCTCCTGCCCCCCCTCACCCCAGTTTCTGGTAACCTGTAAACTACTTCCTGTCTCTAGAAATTTGCTTGTACTATTTCATATAAGTGAAATCATGCAATATTTGTCCTTTTGGGTCTGGGTTGTTTCACTCAACATGTTGTCTTCA
>PVKH010032775.1:0-12120 GCA_004027955.1 Chaetophractus vellerosus | reverse complement strand
GCCTTGCTAGCTGTTTTGATTATCAAATGAGTTAATGTGTATGAAAATACTTTTGGAAGTATAAAGTAAGCACATGTCATTAATGAAATAAGATAATCTTGCAAAAATGAACAGCTGGAGTCCTTTACTCTTCTTTGTGATTCTTTCCCCTCGTTTGTAAAGTGAAGATACTAGATTCAATTCCATGATTTAAAAATATGTGTGTGAGTTTGTGTATGTACATGTACCTGTAGTTTTGTGATAAATTGCTTGCCCCAAATGCTTCATTAATACTCTTTCTTGCCAAGCCCATGCTATTTCTGTCCCTTTTTAAAATTTGAAGACAAATCCCCAAAGAGACTCTTAGGGCCTGCCTCTTAAAGGAATTCTCACTAAACATGTTTTTTTTTTTTTTAATTTTTGCTTATTATTGTTTTACAGCACAACCCGAAAATAAATAGGAACACCACTGGAAATTTCAAGTATGTCATGGACAAGTTAATTCCAAACACAAACTACTGTGTGTCTGTTTATTTTGAGCCTAAACACCTGGGAACAATTAAAAAATCTCCCTTAAAGTGTACTCTCCTTCAACCTGACCAGGAATCAGGTACGTGAAGTTTTTGAAAATTCTTGTTTTGCTTTTATTCTGAGGGAGAACTTATTTAAAGTAAGGAATATGAAAGTTGCGCACGCTAAAGGCATTTCTCGTGGTAAAGCCACATTCCAGGGCACGTTGCTCTTGGCCAGTCCCTATGAAATGGCAGAGTCACTTAAGAATATACTCTCCTTCCCTAGGAGCAGTCAGATCACAGCTCCTCCTGGAATGGAAACACTTTTATGTCAGGGAATCAGGATTAAATTCGTGTTGTGTGCCCTGAATTTGGCCATCCTTCAAGCCAAATGCTTAAGCTACAGGGCCTCTGAAGGCAGACGCCTGCTGAGGCACCAGAGCATGAAACACTGGGAGCAGGGAGGTTGGGGCGAGGTGCAGAGACGAGGCCCCGGATTGTGGGAGGGTGGGCTGTGGCTCCCAGGCGAAAGGGAAACTTGCGATTGTGGATGTGACTCATCCTGAGTCACATCTGCTGGGCTGAAAGGCCTTCTGTTTCAAAGGCATGGAGGCGGATGTGGCTCAAATGGTTGGGCGCCTGTCTGCCATATGGAGGGACCTGGGTTCAATCCCTGGGACCTCCCTGTAAAATAAAATTGTTTTTTTTTTAAATCAAAGGCAACAAAGCAGGAAATGGCATCACCTCCAGGCCTTCCACCATAGGGGGAAGTCTGCGGTGAGAACAAGCAAGTGTCAGAGCATTCACTACTGATTAGCTTCTCAGTGTCTTAGTTTGCCTGGCTGCTGTGGCACATACCACACGCTGGTTGACTTCACAACAGGAATTTACTGTCTCACGGTTTCAGGGGGCTAAAATCAAGGTATCAGCAGAGCCACACTTTCTCCCCAAAGATTAGCTGTCTAGCATAGTGAGCCCTGTTGCAGATGATGAGTGTGGTTAACAAATGTAAGAATGTTTTTCCATGAATCAGAACAAATGTACGTTAATATTACAAGAGACTAACAATCGGGTGCTATTGTAACAGAAAATTGATCTCAGAAAACTCAAACAGCACTCAGAGGAGGTGGAGAGACACGCTTTTATTACATGCTGGCCCAGAGAGAGAAACCAGTCTCTAGATTCTGGGCACCTCCCCAACACTTTTTGTGGGATTATATACCTTTCTATTCATTGGCTAGTGGGTTGCTAAGGGAAAGAGATAAAATTCCTAGAGCGAGCAGGCAGGCAGCTAAAATATTTTCTGGCTTAGCTCAGGGTCATAAGAAAGGGAGCTATCCTTGGTTTTGAGTTGTAAATTTTTAGTTCAAAGAGGCATGCTGGCTTATCTTGCTAATGATGGCCTGGGGAAGAAAAGGAAGGAAGGGAAAGGGAGAATGAGACTTTGTTTTTCTAAGGCTCCGAATTCCCATAAGGGGGGATCTGGGTCCCAAACTTCCCTTATCACTATCCAAGCTAAAATGTACCTAAAGCAAAGTATGGGATGTAGTGAATAGTAAGATACAGATATTTTTTCATCAGTTGTTCAAAAAAGAGAGAATTATCTGAAGTGACAGAAACCAGACACAAAGTACTGCGTATTATTTGACGCGTTTACATAAACTGTAACTATAAGTAGATTTATAGAGATGGAAGGCAGGGGATGGATAGAGGGATTGAGAGGTGACTGCTAAGGGGTAGGGAGCTTTACTTTTTGGAGTAATGGAAATGCTCTAATATTGTGGTGATGACTGCATAGCTCCGTGATTATACAAACACCCATCGAATGCACCCTTTGGGTGGACTGTATGCTATATGAATATATCTCAATAAAATCACTAAAAAAAAAAAAGCCTAGTGTCTGCTGCTGGCTTGCTGCCTCCTTTGGGGGTCCCCATCCTTCATCTCTGCCCCTCTCCCATGGCGATCCCTCTCTCCTTGTACCTCTCCTGGTTTCCACTGGCTTCTGACCTCAGGCTCCTCTCTGTGACCTGCTCTTTCTAAGGCCTCCAGCAATCCAGATTCAGACCCAGCCTGATCCAGTTGGCTACACCTTCACTAATACATCTTCCAAAGGTCCTATTTACGAGTAAATTCACACCCCCAGGAACACAGAGTAAGATTAAGAACATGTCTTTTGTTGGGGTACCTGATTCGGTCTGCCATGCTCAGGAAGTAACTAGATCTCCAGCTATTTCGCCAAAAGTGAGCATCTACGAAAATCTCCCCCAAAGAAGCCCTTTTGAATTTCCCCACTCCCACTGAAATTTTTACACCTGATCTTAGCCAAAAGGCCAAGAAGTGGAATTTCTTTAATGTTCTCTTTTAGCAGTATAAAAAACAAGGCAGGATTTATAGACATGACTTATAAGTGGTATGGCTCATTTGTAGATTAAGTGAGAAGCACTAAGCAATGCTTTATTTAGCCCATCGTGGTGCCCAGTGTTGTGTGGTTTTATTCCCCTCTGCTCCTCAAAGGCAGATGATAGACTGATTTTAAAGGAAAAAGTATCTCGAACTTCCAGCCTAACTTATTAAAGTTGTATATCGGCTCCTTATGCCTATAGCTCTTACAAAAATGTAAACTCCACACAAATACAAACAAATCTGCAAAACCAATAAAATATCCAGTGAGTAATATGATGTGCCAGGCGATGGTTTGCTGAAACTCTTACAGGATGCAGCTGACTCCAAGGTTCTTTGGAGGTTAACATGCTCTGCGAAGACTCAAGTTTCTCCCTCCCTCTTCTCTACTTCAGTCTCACTTACTAAGGAACATGCTCTCACAGCACTTTAGCTTTGCTTGGTGTGAACACATCGTTTTGCATTGTAAGTCAGCCTCCATTATTTTATCTTCACCCGAGACAGTACAGGTGCCTTTACCATCCACATGCTCAATACCCAGATTCTTGCTGCTTCCCATGGGGTGGAGGCCAGATGACATAGGCCCTTGGAATCCATCATAAGAGATGGGACCCCTCGGAGGGTTTTGAGCAGGGAGCCTGAGTGATCCCACCTGCATGCTGTGAGGTGGGAGCCAGGCCACCACCAGGCTGCCACCTCAAAAATCCAGGTGGGAGACAGTAGTGCAGAGGGGCTCTGGGAGAACTGATGTTAATCACCATCAGTTGTTTTTTTTTAGCAAGTTCTTTTTCTTTTCCATTAAAGATAACAGTAACAAGACATGACACACACCCACACACATTCAGCCCTCTGCTTGTGAGGTTTCCTATAAAGTTTTGCTTTAAAAATCTGAACAGTGAATCTGGAGAAAGAGAAGTTTGTCCAAAGTTAGTTTCTGCAGATATAATCTCATATTGCCAAGATGGGTGGATCTTTTCTAAACTAGATGATAAACGTTGATAATATCCAAATGCAGCTTCTCCTTTCTGAGTTGGAGCATTACAAGGCTTCTTCTGTTTTCAAATTGGAATATTTAAAAAGAGTAAGCATGCAAAATTTCTCATGGTGCCAAGAGAGACATTTTTATATATTTTAGATTTTCATCAAACTACAAGCAAACCAAGGTTTAAAATTCTCTTGAGGACCTCTCAGACTCACAAGAATACCCCAGGCTAAGAAACATGGTTATAGCATATTAACTGCAATGTTTTGTAATTTGGATTGTAGGATGGTAAATAGATTTGTCTATGGTCCTCTGTGCTTATTCTTTAGGAAGTCGGTTACCGGTACATGGGCCAGAATTGTAGTATTACACTGTTGCTTCTCCAAAGAAATCATTTTGGTTTACAGTATCCCTCTCAGGAGTGTCAACTTTATACGTGTAAGAATTTTGTTTCATCAGAGTGTGTCCTTGTGGCTAGATCTGATTTCTTTATCTGACAGCCCCTCCTTCACTCTCGAAGGGCACCAGTTGGGCTCGTGAATCCTGAGCTGTCTAACGGTACAGGGGTCTTTCCTGACATTCTTTTTGTTCACTCCTTAGCCTTCTAAAGACTTTTTTAAAGTGCATAATCCATTCTTACTGTGGTTTCAGGGTTAATATTGATAACAGGCCTTTTGGGGAATTTAAGAGAGCTTCGTTTTAGATACGTAACCACCAATCTCTACTCAGTCCAGTCGGACTTGTGGAAAAAAGCTATTTTCAATCAAAAGCTTGCAATTCTCCATAAAAAGGAATTTTGGCCAAGAAACTAAGGGGAACCTTTAATAGGACAAGACAATCTCTGCAGAGTACGGATTTCTAGACTGGCTGAAGTCCAGCCACAGAAATACCCATTTGCTTTTTTCCGGAACATAGACTTCCCTTTTCTATGTCTTCATACCTGCCATGCAGATGAAACTGTGGTTTTGAACATTTGAAATATGCCAGTGTGACTGAGGAACTGAGTTCTTCATTTGATTTAATTTAGATTCGTTTAAACCTAAATAGCCCCACGTGGCTAGTCACTACCATATTGGGCAGTGCAGTTATAAAACGTAATTATAAGTCAAAAGAAATTTTACTTATAGAAACGTAATATCATTTTTCATTTCATATACATACATGGACTACTTGCCATTCTTTTGTTTTCAGTAATAAAACTGGTTTTTCAAACTTGCACTTCCTTGTTGGCACCTTCCACCACCAAAATAATATGCATTTATTCCATCTGTGATGGTTGATTGGGTTTATTTTGAAATAACATCATTTACTTTTTCACCAACAGAGTCATCTGAATCTCGCAAAATAGGAGGAATAATTACTTTGCTTGTGATAGCAACTGTCTTCATAAGTAGCATAATAACACTAAAACGGATTGGTTACATATGCTTAAAAAAGGATTTCCCAAAAGCTTGGGTATGTAGTTTTGTTTTTTTTTTAAATTTCTATCTTTATATTTTATTTATTTTTATTTTTATTTTTATTTTATTTTTATTTCTTAACTTAAGAATTTTTATTAAATACTAAAACGTTTTCACAGAAGAAAATCCCATTTTCTAAAAACACCAGGGGGACTATCACTCTGGGATCTTTTCCATCCCTGCATGCATATGTTTTGCAGGTAGAAGTGTGTGTGCACATTCTGTTTTCTTTTCATACTTTGTCTACATATTATTTTTACTGATCACATAGTATTCCATTATCGTTACTGTATCTTTTTTTTCCCCTTAACCATCTCCCAGCAGTAGGATATTGGGATTGATTTCTTTTTTTCTTTTCCTTTCTTAGCTTTCTTTGGCCATTATGAATAAATAGTGCAATAAGCATTTTAGTACAGATTATTTTCTTATTTTGGATTCTTTCAAGGAAACATATACAGAAAGTGGATTTATCTTATAAAAAGATGTTTCAAAGGAACTGATTTATGATGCCAGTGACAATGTATAGGTGTGCACGTTGCTTCAAAGCCCTGCTGACATTGGGATTAACTGATATTACTTCTTTGCTCATTTATCATGTGTATAATGTCCCCACATACTTGCTCTCATTTGAGTTGCTTTAACTATTAATGAAACCAGCCACTTCCTGTCTTTTCCTTTCCCTTCAGCGCCTTTGACCTGTCACCCAAGTCTGGGTATTGACCTTATATATTTCTAAAACCTCTTTATGTCTTTTTGACTCAACTGCTTTTACCCATCATTTATCATTTTTCCTCACCCATTGCTTTCTTTTTGAATTGGTCCTGTTCTTTTTAATTCAGAAATACTGTATTTTTCTGTTTGAGCTCATTCACCCTACTCTGTTATCTCCTATTTTTTAACATATTTAAATATCCCTCCACGGTTATTAACATTGCACTCTTCTTATTATTTGGAAATTTTAATTACATTTACTATTTGAACCCAGCTGGCATTGGGGTGTGTTGTGAGGCGTGGATGACTCTGTGTTGGGTTTTGTCCACGTCGTGATTTATTCCAGAAGAATCGTCTCAGAAGAATGGGTGTTTCTTACCCACCAGCGTAGCATAGCCTTTAGAGTCGCACAAGTCTTCTGCGTGTACTGTACTTGCAGCCTTCCTTCCAGCTCCTTTGTCTGCTAGGCATTGATTGCTTTTGCCTTGAGATCTTAGGTGAATCCCACTGCACCCCTATTTCTCATTATGGCCTTGAAATATCAAGGCCTTTCATACCATACCTGTTCCCTCGTAGGTACTTCTTTTGCCTGGGTTACCTAAACTTGTTAGCAACCCTCCTCCCAGGTCTCCCCCAATTTCTACCCTCCTCTGCGTGAGTCCATATTAAATGCGAATGGCAATTATTCTTTTTGTTATGTTTAACCCAAGTAATAAGGGGAGGTGTTGGTATTTTGTGTCTCTTTTAGCAGCAAATGACCCTCATATTTGTCCATTAAAAACTGTTGCTGTATGTTTAACTAAAAGCTGTAGGAATGTTAGAACATTCTAGACCCAGTAGTGTGTTTGTGTGTGTGTTTTTAATCAAGAATAACTGTTAAAAAAATTTTTTTTAAAGATTTATTTATTTTATTACATATCTCCCCTTTCCCCCTGCTGTGTCAATGCACCGAGACTGGTCACTGCGCAGGCGCGGCTTTCCCCGCTTGTGGGCGGCTTCTGCCTCCATTCACGGCCGGCTTTCAGTTCGCGGGTGGCTAGCTGCGCTCCATTCGCGAGCTACCTGCCCTGCCCGTGGCGGCTTTTGCCCTGTCAGTGGCAGTTTTTTGCCCTGCCCACGGCGGCTCTGGCCCGCCCATGGCAGCTTGCCATTCTCAAGGCGGTCTGCCCGCTAGGAGAGGTCCCCGGGAACCGAACCCGGGGCCTCCCATGTGATATGCCGGTGCCCTATCCACTGGGCTATCGAGCCGGCCCTGTTAAAATTTTTAATGGCTTTTTTTCCCGTTTTTCAAATGTTTATTGAGCATCTACTATATGCAAACATGTTCTAGGTACTGGAGATATAGAAGCGAACAAAACAAACAAAAACCCTACCCTCACGGAGCTTAAAGTCTGAGCCTGGGGACACAGAGAGAGTAGAAACAATGATTATTTATAAATGATAGGATTGTCTAAGTAAAAAACTCAAATGAATCTACAGATAAGTTATTAGGATTAGTAAGAAAGTTTAGCCAAGTTGTTAAATACAAATCAGTATACAAATGGTTGCATTTTAATATACTAGTGACATTCAGTTAGAAAATAAACATGAAGCTGTTTTTCAACATCCAGGAGTCAAAGCACACAAGTTATAGAAACAGCTCTTTGAATTTTCTCAAACTGAACACACCCATGGAACTCATGCCCAGAGAGCATGATTAGGCCCCCTGCCGAGACCCTCTCCTGCCGCCTTCCAGTTACCCCCCCACACACACACCGAAGGTAACCGCTGGCCTGATTCCTGACAAGGTAGATTGGTTTTACCTGGTTTTGAACTTCATGTAAATGGGATCATACAGTTTTTTTACAAAGAAGATACCATTACAATAGTAACAAAAGTATTTTAAAAGCATGTAAGAGAAGCTATATAAGCCCTTTGAAGAGAAGAGTGGTAGTAAGCCTTATACCATTACGATAGTAACAAAAATATTTTAAAAGCATCTAAGAGAAGCTATAAGCCCTTTGTAGAGGAAATTAGTACGCCTTACCGAAAGGCATTAACAAAGACCTCAACAGGTGGAGAGCCTAAAACCAGACCCCCATACAGAAACTTGGTAATGACAGAGCGAGTATTGCGAAGCAGTGGAAAAGATGGACTAGTTGATAAACGTTATCTCTATGGGGGAGGGGTGGTACAATGAAATTAGATCCCTACCTCATACTGTACACAAAAGAATCAGTTGGCAATTTAAAGACTGTAATGTGAAAGGCAAAACTGGAAAAGTTTTAGAACACAATATGACTGTGGGGTAAGGAAGATTCTCTTCAAGACAAAAAGCAAAAACCAGGGAACCGGCTGTGGCTCAATTGGTGGGGCTCCGGTTTACCACATGGGAGGCCCCGGGTTCGGTTCCCGGGGCCTCCCGATGAAGGCAAGCTGCCGTGCGGTGAGCTGTCTCAGCGGGATGACACGGCAGGGCGGGACAGGCAAACACAGAAAAATGCAAAAAAGCAAATGAACGCAGCGAGCACAAATGGCAAGGGGGGGATATATAAATAAATAAAAATAAATCTTTTAAAAAAATGCAAAAACCATAAATGCGAAAACAATGATAAATTCTCTTACATTAAAATTTAAGAATTTCTTTTCATTGAATGTCATCATAAAAAGAGTAAAATGTTAGACCGTAAGCTGGGAGAAAATAGATGTAACTTAGATAATGAACAAATAATTGGTGTCCATATTATTGAAAGAATCAATAAGAAAATTCCATAAGAAAAAGATGAACAACCCAATAGAAAATTCTACTGAGAAAATTATTTGAGATTTACTATTTTTTGTTCATTGTATGTGTTACCCTTGCATTTTTTCAAAGTAAATGAATCTTCCAGTTCTTAGTAAATAATTATTTTATTTTTTTCCTAAAATCTTACTTAGGGGTTTTGCATATTTATGTGAATAAGTGAGATTGTCCAAAAACTTTATTTTGGGGCAGTAGTTTCGTCTCATTACATTAATTGGCCAGTCTGTTCCTTCAGTCTGTATGTTGAAATAATGTAATATAGAGATAATTTGTTTTCAGGAGGCTTGATAATTTTCTCAAGTTAATCCATCAGGGCCAAGTGCCTTTTTTTTTTTTTTAGATACTGGGTCCTCGTGCATGGAAAAATCTGGTGCTCAACCACTGAGCTATGAGTTGGTTTTTTGTTTGTCATAGCTTGTTTTGTTTTTAGGAGGTACTGGGAATTGAACCCAGGACCTCGTTTATGGGAAGCAGGTGCTCAACCACTTGAGCTACACCTGCTCCCCAGGTGCCTTTTTTGTTGTCATGCTTTGGAAACTTTTATTAAATCTTCTTCATTATTTGCCTGTTGAACTTCTCTATTTCTTACTATGTTGTTCTTATAGTTTGTAATTTTGTAACTCATCCATTTAATTTCATTATCAATTTTATTAACCTGTTCAATAAAATTGTTTTTCTCATTTGTCAATGTTTATCCTTTACAATTTCTGATTTTAGTAGTTTGTGTTTTATTTAATCTTTCTATAGATTAACCCAAAGGTTTATCTATTTTATTAGTCTCTTTGATCCCTGTTTGGTTAGCTACACTCATTATTTTGTAGTTTGTAGTGCATTTATTTCCTTTTTTCTGCGTTTGTTCAGTTTCTGGTCATTGCATTCCTTTTTTGGATATCTCAAGTTTAATCCCTAGTTTTTCTTTTTCTTTTTCTTTTTTAATAGCACAGGACTTTAGACCAATACCCTTTCTCAGTGCTGTTATTCCACCCAGTTACATGGCTCCTTGTCTCTTTGGGAATGCTGAGCTTGTCCGGTTAGCTCCAAAGCTTGTTTGCAAAGTACTTTCTGATCTTAGAATTCTTAAAAAGGCTCCATTAACCCCAAACAACCCCAACCCCTTTTCCTCATACACCCCTCTTTCTCCCCAAACAGGTAGGATTTCAACGCTGTTGAGGCAAGTAAGCAAATGTTGGCATCTTTCCTCTGTGTGTGGGCATCCTCTCCAAGGCTGGGTCTGGGGAGAGAGAGAGGGAAGAACAGGTTTGTCAGCGTGGGGCCTGTGTGGCCACAGGATGCTAGAGGGGAGGACGATGCTACCAGGTTGCCGGACCCACGCTGCTCACCATTTCTCTCATTGTGGTCAGGCTGGGGAAGGATCCTCTCCACTTTCCTTCTGCAAAGCCCCCAGGGGGAAACTCAGCCTGCCTCATTTTCCTGGGGGCGTTTTCTTCCAAGGGCTGCAGTAGAGAGGGCCCAAGTCTCCCCCTCTTCTCATCCCTGACCCTTTCCCTTTTGGGAATCATCTACATCTTTAAGGTCCTCCAGAGATGGGCACACACATTTTCCTGACCTCTAGGTCCTTTAGAATAGGCTCCCTAGAGCCTTTCCCCAGCCACACTTCCTGACACCTCCTAAGAATGTCTTGGCATTCAGAACTGGGCAACCCCAATCTAAATGGATAGCTCTCCCCAACATGCAGGAAGCAGAGAGGTGGGAAGAGGTAGAGAGGAGTGGTTGAGAACATAACCTGCAGGCAACCCGCCTGCTTTCAAACCCAGGTCCTGCCACTTACTTGCTATTCATCTATCTTGGGCAAGTTCCTTAACCTGTCTGTGCCTCATTTTCTCATCTGTAAAGTGGGGATAAGAGCAATAAGCCTACTTCCTAGGGTGTTGTGAGGGTAAAATGAATCATCATCCATGTAAAGCAGTAAGAACAGTGCCTGGCAAACAGTAACACTCTGTAACCCTAAGGAATATTACCGTTGCTATTGCCATCATCATCATCACCAACCTCATCACCGTGCAGCGAATCTCGTTAAGTTGTAGCATGTGAAAAATCATGAGCAAAAACTCAGAAGTGATACTTTTTTTCTTTTTTTTTTAAGAATTTTTCTAACAAGTCAGTCTGGATATTTCCCGAGCTGCCGCCGTCGGAAGCAGTGGATGTGGTGGAAGTCATTGGCATCAACAGAAAGAAGAAAGTGTGGAATTACAGTTACGGTGATGAAAGTGACAGCGATAATGAAGGAGCTCCTAGAACAAGCGCCGGTGGTTACACCATGCACGGACTAACAGGCAGGCCTCTGGGGCCAGCCTCTGCCTCCTCGTCCCCTGTGAAGTCCCAGGTCTTAGACTCAGATGCTGGGGAACCTGGCCTGCCCGAGGTCGAGGCCGAGCCCCCAGTGGCAGTGCCAGGGCCCAGCGAGGCAGGGTGCACAAGTGGGCCCTACCAGAGGAGAGAGAGTCCGCACCAGGACCCCTTTTCCGAGGAGGACAGCATCTCCACTGAGGGATTCGGGGACAGAGTCACCTTCGATGTGGATTTAAACTCTGTTTTTGTGAGGGTCATCGATGATGACTCAGAAGTCCCGCCAACGTTACTGTCTCTTCCAGAAGAGACTGTCCACCTGGAGGGCCCCGACGAAACAGAGTCAGGCCTGATGCCCGGTGAGGAAGGGGTGCAGGCGCCCTTCCCCAGCCCCTTTGTGGAGTGCCAGTGGTCCCAAGAGCCTTCTGATAAAAGCGACTCTTCCGAGTCGGATGTCGATATGGGAGATGGTTACATAATGAGATGAGTTCAGAAATATTTCGTGAACTGGGACTGAAAAGTACCTACAGGGTCCTCTGTCCTTGTACCCTTACTTACTCGTGTATGGTCTGAAAGGGTTCTCTGATGGGAGGAGGAGAAAACTGTACAGACTGCCCCAACTCTTTCTCATCAGTTCATCTATGCAAATTCCCAGCGGAAGAGGGAGGAGGTGGGAAACATTAGTATCATCCGGGAGATTGTTTACATGTTCTAAGGGCTAATGCTTTGAAGGGAAATTTCCCAGCTGATTCCTTTTCCTCTAATGCACTTACAATATATTTTCCCAGAATAAGAAGCACCCATCCCTGAGGTTTTCAGGGGCCGTCCAGGGACTTGTCATATTCCTGGGAAGTAACTAAATTGGGGTAGGGTGGGAATGGGGAGAGAAAAGGAAAAAACTCAGCAGCAGGAGCAGTCAGCAGTGTTTTGAAAGTGCGGCCCCTGAGCTGTCTGTCCCAGCAGGGTCAAGGAAAACTGCAAAGC